>CAAKHG010033180.1:0-21312 GCA_901007715.1 Dactylopterus volitans
GTAACTAACACACACACACACACACACACACACAAATAAACACGATGCCCCAAAACATGAAGGTAAAGGCCCTGATCTCCTTCTGGCTCTTCAGAGGATGACCTTGTTTTTCCCTCTCAGACCACCTGCAGCACTAAATGATGCTGTTTGTTTATGAGCCGTGTAAGAGCCGGAAAAGGCTGCATGTGTGAATGAGGTTCAATAACACTCCATTACCTGGAGTGTCTACAACAGAATCAAAGGAGAAATTTACATTTCCAAACAGAGCTCTGCATTCTCCCGAACACAGATACTCTCAATTCACTGCTAGATTCTGCAGTGCTGGAGGGGTGTAATCCCACCGCCGCTCTTACTGAGCACTGCGACGGCAGCAGAGGCTCATGGGTATTGTAGTATTTGAAGGTGCCGCCACATTATCCAGGAGATTCGGGAGTTTCTGTGACTTTGGTAGAAACACAGCGTTCTCACCCTGGCGACGCCGTGCAGGTTGAGGGAGAACACGTGAGGGTTGACGGCGATGAAATCCCCGTAGAACTCCTGCACACACACACGCACACACACGCACGCACGCACGCACGCACACACGCACACACACACACACACACACACAAAGACGGGCATGAACCACAACGTCTAACATGAGCAGCTCAATTATCTGCTGGGACACTGACGACAGAAAATCGTCCACCCCATAATAGTAGCAACACATGTCAGCGTAACCCGGCAACCATCAGTCACAGCATTAGTCCAGCATGACAAAATAATAAAACACAGTGAATATTATCGCCATACTGCATTATCCAGGTGTACCTAATAAAATGGCAGGCGAGCGCCTCTGCACAGGAACGACTTCCTTTAAACTTACCAACAAAATATGCATTTATATTTATTGATATCCTGAATGCAAATCCATGTGTTCATTTACTGAGTTATGATGCGACTGAATTTTCAGCCTCATTGGAAATGATGATTTATTAAAGCTAAAAACCCTGACGACGGTTTAACGGGTGCAAAAAGAAACATCTGTTGAAAAAAGTATGAAATTCTAACCTTCTTTTTTCCCCCCCGTCTACCAGCACCTGGAATTACAACCTTTTCCGCCATCTTTACCCAGACTCCCACCTCCCCCCGCCAAGACGGCGGATCCCTGCGACGCCCCGACATCTGCGGCTCACCTGGACCTCAGCCACCACTTCCTGCTCGTCCGCCTCGGCCAGAGCTTTGATCTCGCTTTTACTGATCACGTTGCTGAAGTCTGAAACGCGCCCGCACACACACACGCGCGCACACACACACACACAGTCAGGTAATGATTTTAAATCATTAAATGCAGCATTTCACACCTCTGCTGACACATCCTACACCAGTGGAGGGAGGCTGGCGGAGGCGACGGCTCTGTCGCCGCGACGCGTCACAAAGCATTAAAGCGAAACTTGAATGGTCTCTAAGTGTGTTTGTTATGGTTGTTATTTTTATGGTGATTGCTTTGCTATTTTTCTTTTCTCCAAACAGATCCAAGAAACATTTAAAATCAGCCATTATTGGTTTTTGCTTCCATTGTCGGCTTCTCAAGTCGGCTGCTTCTGGCGTTCTTCCACCACATGGTACCTGCTCCACTCTTCACTACTTTAATTTCATTTAATATTGGGTACCTTCCCCTTTCCATTCAAACATAGTCCCGCCTCAGTGTAACTGGTCACCATAATCATCATCATCTTCAGCGCGACACTGAAGTTCTCCAGCCACCACACGGCCTGATACTGGTTGCCATTTTTGAAAGTAAAAAAAAAACTTAAACTGCAGCCGCTACAATAGTTTGGTTGTTTAAAAATGGCGGCACGGGTTCACACTGACCAGGGTAGTCAATGGATGTCGCTCAGTGATGATGCGATGGCGCGTGACGCTGCTCTCTGACCAATCAGAGGTCTGCAGTGCTTTCACCTCACCTTTTAGTACCTCATAGTACCTGGTCGGCCTCTTTTAGAACTTTTTAGAACTGAAAAAGTGGTACCAGGTACTTTTGACCTAATGGAAACCAAAAAAGGTGAGTAGCGTAATAGATTAGAACAGAGTAGAGTTGACTAGAGTGGAGTAGCATTGAGCAGAGTAGAGCTGGTACAGTGTAGTGGAAAAGCGTCGCTGGACAGCTGTGCTCGTTGATGTTGCTATGGTTACAGGCTGCCGTGGAGGAATTTACAGCAATTAAACTTCAGCTGAATCACGTTAAGAAAAAAACATTAAGTGTTCCAGTGTCTTACAGATGAAGTAGACGCTGTACTTTGGTCTCCTCAGCTCCTGGATCAGATGCTCCACGTTCTCCTGCACCGCACACACACACACGCGCGCGCACACACACACACACACACACACTTGATGTCGTCAGCGTCATTGTTACGCGACACGCTACTGTTATGCTATCATGCACACGCAGACGTGATGGTGGACCTTGGTGGGTCTGAGGAAGCAGATGGCCTTCAGGTGCTTCATGCTGTCTCTGTTCTGGGAGTCGATGCGCTCAAACAGGTAGACCTCCTTCTGCAGGATCTCCGACTGAGTGTAGACCACGCTCACGATGCTGGTCTGAACACACACACACACACAGAGGGAGACGGAGAGCGGAAACGAGTGTGTGTCAGTCAGGTCCAGGGATTGCGTCACTCGTGTTAATTATACAATCGATTTTAAATGTAACTGCGTATGAATAAAAAGGTGTGTAATCAAGTGCAAGTACTCAATGATATCTAAGTAACTAACTACACCGTGCTTAATCACACCGTTGCCGCAGGTTACCGGACAGCGTCTCACCGTCTCCTTATCCATGAGCAGCACCTTCATCCCGGCCCCGCTGCTCTCGATCATCCGGGAGATGTACTGCTTCACCGCGAGCGTCACGTTCATGCTGGCGACGCGGGCACCGACACAATCAACGGGAGCGGAGGCGCCGCGCGGCCGTCACCGGGGGCTGGCCGTGTGAGCCGTGGGCTGGGGGCCGCGTCTGTGCCGGTCTCCGCCGTTACTGGGGGGGGGAAAACAGCGGAAGAGTCAGCTGCTGCGACGACAACAGCGCAGCCTGCTCGTTTCCGGTTTAGGGGCGCTTACGTCACACGCACGGTGCTGCGTCATCACGTGGCCATTTTTTTTGGTTTTGTTTTTGTTCGGATGTACCAAGACTTGAGTTGTTTTCCATTATAGTACAATAAACGTGACATTTTCCTGATTTAAAAAAAAACGTTTTACTCGTCTACGTTTATGTGACTGATGATAGTTTTTTATTAAGATTTTAGAGAGAAAACGATTGCTCTTCCCATTAAACCAAAATGCTGGTGACAAATGCAACATACACCATAATGCATGTCCTCGGTAATCAGTTAAATATGACTGACAGGCAAAAACACTATTGTTCAAGCATTTAGCCTATATGTTTTGACTTTTGAATAAAGGACTCCAATAAAAGTCAATAAAAATCAATGAAGTATTCTGATTCTAATTCAGGTTACATGTAAGTGTGTCGGTACAGTCTGAGTCGTAAATCATTTTAACTTTGATTAGCAAAGTGTGATTATTACCCATTCGGAGCCACTGCCATTGTACCTGTTTATTAGCAAAGTAAAAATCGGATTCAGTATCTAATTAGTACTATATCACATGTCCTATCCAAAAGTTGTGGCAGTGCTGCGGCCATGCTCTTTACTGTCAAAATACTGCCTCTGATTTTGATTCAGCAAATCTCCTCAGCGATTCTATGGATTTTTCAGTTGTTAAAAACCGTCGTCACCTACTCGCCTCGTGTTTAGAAGTTCTCTTAGTGTGGAGATGAAGCTGAGAAACACGAGCTAAGCTATTGCTAGTTAGCACTTCCTAGATAACATATATTTTTCTCCATTTCATCTAGCTTTAGTTGTGCGTACCTAAATTGAATACTTGTCGAACTAGCTTTGTTCTACTGTGCGCAGCGATAGAGTTTGGACTGACGTTTGGATATTTTCAGCACAATTGAGAGAACTGCACATCTGCTCTTTAGCCAGGTTAGCTAGCCTTAGCTAGCTGCTGGTAGCTAGTACCACGAAGAGGTTAGCGAGCACTACTTTACGATATACACCCGCGATTTTAGATGAAAACCAATGAAAAAACGCAATTAGATGGATGTGTATTTGATACATTCGCGTTGTATGGTATTTATTAACGTTTAATGGCAGTTTAAAGATTGTATTTCAACACCCCGAGTGGCAAAGTCATGGCTGGACAACACACAGGTAGCTTAAGTTAACACGGTTGTGTTAACACGGTGTTAGCAGGGAGCTGCGTTTCCACGGAGTAACTGGTTAACATCGCCGCAATCGTGGCGGATTCCACTTGTTTGTTCTGGAAATTACTAATAATCGACAGCCGAGCCAGATGCAACTAAGACGACGACGACGTCGCAGCTTATAGTTTTATTGTTCTAATCATGCGGTGGGCGCATCGCTCCCGGGGGTTGCCATTAACAACAGGGACCTCATTTGAGTTGCCATCACGTAAATGAACGTCCGTCCTATAATAAACGTCAGTGGTGTGATACTCGCGTGTCGATCACTGTTTCCATACTGTCTGTGTTGACATGTAAACGTATCACAGTCTCCGAACGCGTATGCGTGGGGAAAAGGGGGCTGCATGCAGCCTGCACGCGTATTGTTGAAACAGACAACTGCGAGTGTGCGACCACGGCTGATATCACTCCGCCCCGCAGCCGCGGAGCAGGAAGAGGGGACGTTGGCGGAGGGATACCGACGCACCTTCCACGGCAAACAAGCGCAGTGCATGCCCGCTGCTAACTGCTAGCTGTGTGTGGAGAAGCTCAGTTACACACGTTATACACACATGGGCGCGCTGTTTGTGAGAGGAAAACACAGTTCCGCGGCGAAATTTTAACGGAATAAGTATTTATTTGGCACTCTAAAGGCGCGACCAAGGTGAGCGAGTGCATGTTTCACTTTTTAAGGCGGACACCATTCAGAGTTAATGAAGTCACTGAATTAGCAGCTAGGCTAATTGCTAGTCTAGCTAGTCTCCTTTAGCAGTGAGAGTGTGATGCTAAAATGGCTGGGGGAGTGAGAGGCTTGAGAGCAGGGCTCAATTCACACAAAAAAAAAGCCCAGTTTGTTTGTCCATCACAAGTTTGGAAAAGTGGACAGAAAGTAGACGCCAAGTCGGTGATCTGGTGCATTTCGCGTGTTGTTTCCTTGCACTGTTGTCAGATGATGATATAATTCTTCTTGGATTCATGTGTTAGCTTGCTGGCTTAGCTCGTTAGCTGTAGGAGCCAAAAACTGATGTTTCTTGACAACTTCTCGGTCAGTTATCATTATAATTATCAAGTGAGGTAATTTTTAAGCCAAGTTAGTCTCTTAAATGTTATTTTTACTTATAAAGACTAAAACAGGCAGGTGTGTTCCAAAACTATTACTCTTTTTAATCCTCAACCGAGTAATCAAATATGATGTTAATACATGAACTAGTGCAATCTAAGATGTGTTTTAAACTATGTGGGATGATACATAATCATGTTTGGTAACACCAACCGCTGCGACATGGAGGAGTCGCTTCCTTCAAGCCTGTGGAATTAGAATGACAACAATAACGGAAAAAGTCTTTTGGAACAGTGAGAATTTACTAGCTGCCTTTTAGAAGTTGTCAGTTATTGTATCTTTGTGTTTCTGCTTTCGCGAGTGTCAAGATAAGAGATGACATGTTACAACAGTGGCTGACTACAATTTGATTACCTCAAGTCATTATTTAGGCTAAAGATAAACACAGGTTAACTGCTCTCAGCATACCTGTCATTTGATTATTTGCTTCCTGTCTCTTTTATGATGTTTTTGTGACCCAACTAATAGGTTGATAGTGAATTTATGAATTGTTATCCGCAGCACTCGTGTTGGAATTTCAAGTATTAAAAGTTGACACTGAACGTTTGTGGCCGGGCAGTAATATCGTTGAAACCTTAACTGATGTTTCTGCTGCTTTTAAGGTTGTATGATTGACAGCATCAATTAATAACATCTAATTAATCTAACTTAAGTGTTAACTTAAGTTTTCTCCATAGAAGCGTGTGTGTTAAGAATTCAAGAGTAGTGTGATCAAATTTGAAAATATGTGGATTTTAGTAATTAATGGTTTGTTGTCTCAGTGAACCTCTGTTCACTCTCTTTTCTCAGGTGGAGTTTAAGTAATTATAAATTAATTCTGAGTCAAAATTATGATTTGACAGAAAATACTTTACAGTACAAGCCTCATAAATAAATTTAGATTTTCATTGATTGCCTTTTAATTTTATTTTTAATAGATCAATTCACCAAATATCAGAAGTGGTGGAGAGTGTCCATTCAGGTTTCTCAATCTATGTCTTTAAAGTCTTGTTTTATTTAACTCAAAGGCCAAAATCAAGATGTGCTTGTGCAGCAGAAGCCCCAGCAAAACCACAAATCCACACGCTCTGCTGAAAGATTGGTGTTTTTCTCAATAAATGACTCAATTTAGGATTTAAGTGGTTTGACTTGTGTCTAACACTCATCCAATGAAATAAAGTAGTGACGGTTTCAGGCACCAGAAAACGTAAACCAAAGAGCAACATGGAGTCTGGTTTGATGCCGACATGATGATTGGTGTCTCGCTGCTGTCTTATTCTGCAGGTGATGGAGACGGTGAGCGATGATACCGACCTGCTGATGCTGTGTGAGGAGGACGACGACGATGAGGAGGAGGAGGAGGAGGAGGAGGAGGAGGAGGAGGAGGAGGAGGAGGAAGAAGAAGAAGTAGAAGAAGAAGAAGATGAAGAAGAAGAAGAGCCGGAGGAGGCAGATGACGAAGGTGAAGAGCTCAAGTGAACATGATTGACAAAGCAGCAGCCCGATTCATCAGTGTCAGTAGTCATATAAGAGGAACAGAAAACAAAACATAATCTATTTGTTAAGTAAATACAAGATTGTAAGATAGATACAAGATGATGCTGAATTGCCTCTTGAGGCAAAATAAATATGAAAGCTAGAAATGCCTGAAACATTCAACTTAATGAGAGGTTTCTTTTCAGTCACTAATTATGATCATTCAGGCAAAGATCAAATGAAAAAGGTTGATCTTAACCACATTTATCCATCGTTGAGTCTCAAGCCAAAAACTAACCGGCACGGGAACGACGGGGGATGTCAGAGTGGCGGCGTTGTTGATTCTTGGTTCTAAGCGAGATGGTTTGGTGAAGGAAAAAGGAGCAGAGGCCCTTTATCACACTGACATGTCATTTCTCAGAAGCTTAAATGAAATTAGCAACACAGCGATTTAAATGTCAGATCAAAGAATGTGCGTCTCTGCAGCAGCGGATGATGGCGTCCTTCCGGAGGAGGTGGAGGTGGAGCTGGAGGTGGAAGAGGCGCCACCGTCCCCTGTCCGGATCATCCCCATCCCACTTCTACCAGAAAACGGCTGCAGCCCCTCTCCACACGGTGCCACGCGCAAGGTAACGGCGAGGCCTTGAAATGCAGCCGCGGCCAGCGGTCACGGCGGCGTTCATTTGATTATGTGTTCAATCGTGTGTTCAGCTGTCAGGCGATCCGCTGGGGTTCAGCGTGAACGGTCGGCCCGCCCCCCCGCCAGCTGGAGGTCAGTGCACTTCATTCCGTCATTTTCATGACAACAGATGTTTCTATATTTATTCCCCGTCTTCTCTTTTTTTGTGTGGAATCCTGGTTCACCCATTTCGACCCCGGGCCGTATTTACAAGATGAGCTACAGTATTTCAAACTATGGCTCGGTGTCATCGCCTGCTTCTCCTGCAGGGGGCGGCACGCAGCTGCAGCTCCGCTTCCACCCCAGCGGCTCGACCAGTGGTTTTGCCACAGTTCGGATTCCCGTCACACTGACGGTCCACGACCCGGCCCGCACGCACCGCGGCAGCGCCACCGCCGCCTTGACCGCCTCCTCCACCAATCCCTGTGCGGCGCCACCTCCTGAAACTGAGGCCACACCCATGATCACAGGTATGCGGCCTCACGGGCTTCATCAGTTGTGACAGTGACATAAACAAGAAAATTCAGCAGATTTTCACATTTGACAAACCGAAGTCATCAAATGTTTAAAGTCGATCAGTTGATTAACGAGTGAAGCCGCCCGGAATTGACGGAAGCAAAATGGCGGAATAACAAACATACTCATCTGTTTGATGTCTGCATCTCTGGTCCAGGTGTCGTCTCAGGTGAAGCTGCTCAGAAGGTGATAAGTGACCACAATTTGAACTTCATTTCCCAGAGGCCCCAGCTGAAGTTCAGCGCCCCTGTGAGCTTCCCCGGCGAACCCACGATCAACGTCTCATGCAAAGGTTGGATAGGTCCTCCATTTTTGTTCGCCGTCAACCGACAACAGTTCTTATCACCTTCATGTTCTGTGTGTGTGTGTGTGTGTGTGTGTGTGTGTGTGTGTGTGTGTGTGTGTGTGTGTGTGTGTGTGTGTGTGTGTGTTAGGTCAGCAGGGTCGCACCTCTCCTCCCAACTGCGTCATCTGCATGTCTCAGTTCAAACTGGTCGCCGAGCTGCGAGGATTCATGTGTGTAAGTTCAGGTGCTGATGAGCGCAAAGGTTGAAAACTATGACATCACACACTCCTGACTCCTCCTCCTCCTCCCACCCTCCTCCCTGCACCCCACCAACAGCTGTGCAGCCCTGCCATTGCTCAAAGTCTGAAACACTTGAAGAAGAAGAAGAAGAAGAAAAAGAAGAAAAAGAAAAAGCCTCTCAGGAGGAGCAAAGACAAGAAGAACAGGTTCTCCAGAGACTTCAAGACCCCCAAGAAAGTGTCCAGGACTGAACCGGGTGTCTCCGCTGTGAGTTTACTGGTTTAATCATCTGTACACCAGCTGTAATGCGTGCATATAGGTACCCAGAGCGCAGTGTCGCGAGATGAATTTCAAACAGAACATTAGTAAATGCGATGACAGAAGAAAATTCTCATCAGCTGGCTTCATGCGGCCTTGAGAGTTTGGAAAATGCTCGGTTTTATCATATTAATACTTGAAAATGCTTGGTGATCAACACAGTCTGGTGCTTCAGTCACACAATCTCTCTTGTAGACCTCCGTTGTTTTCTGCTGTTGTCCTGTTCACCATCCGGTCCCATTCATATCCGCATTGGACCAGCTGGGGCCCGGCAGATGTCTGGATGTGGTCCACTGTTCTCTGGCCATGGTCCGGCTGTGATTCGTCTGTGGTCCGGCTGTAGTCCGGCTTTAGTCTGGTTGCTGCCATTCTCATTGGTTGTCTCATTGCCATGAGAAACTGATGGTGTTTCAGATAGAAAAGTTCTGAGAGGGAAATGGTAGCATATCTCTACAGTGTTGGGGGGTCGTCCTCCATCACAGAGGCTCGCAGCTCTTACACCTGCTTCTGGCTCTGAGGTGTGTGACGTCGCTCTCACTCTTGTGTGTCTCGCTCAGCCGAAAGTCGTCTCACCTGTCCAGAAGACTCAAAGACTGTCTGATGACTTCCTGGCAGACCAGTTCACCAGCCCCAGCTCTCCCACCAGTCCTCAGCAGAGCCAGTCTGAACTGGCACCGCTTGAACCCTCAAACGGCAAACTGGTCATAATGGTGGAGGACTTTTACTACGGATCCGACCCCAGGCGGACATTCTCCAAACGTAACATGGAGGGCAGAAAAGATTCTGGACCCTACCGCTGCATCCACTGTCCTCAGGCACCCCACAACAACATCAAGTGAGACACACACACACACACACACACACACACACACACATTTTACAGGTACGTTACTACGACATCATCTTCACCCCTCCCCGCCCCCCCTCATCCCTCCCCAACTCCTAGGCTGATGTCTCACATGCAGCAACACGTCTCCACGATGTCTCAGCAAGACCACGACATGGACTCTTTGCCTGCGTGTCCTCGCTGTTTCCGTCACTTCGGCTCCCCTTTCAAGCTGCAGTGCCACCTGGAGGCCGTCCACAGTCAGTATGAGTCCACAGGTGCGTCGCTCGCTTGCTAACTCTCACACACACGCGTGCTGAAGCAGCCGGGATTCCTACTCTTAGAATGTCAGAGTCTTAATTCTGTGTAAAGCCTGACGCGGCAGCTAAAATCACCGCTGTTAAAGGACTTGATCAGCAGTAAGTGCAGAGTTTGTGTTTTGCAGCCAAGTGTAAGATCTGTGAGCTGGATTTTGGCAGTGAGTCGGCGTTCCTGTGGCACATGAAGAGCACGCACAAGCCAGGAGAGATGCCCTACGCCTGCCAGGTGGGACACGCCACCAGTCGCACATGCTCACCCACCGTAACCATAATGTGTGTCTGTATTAACTAGTTTGTGTGTGTGTGTGTGTACTCCACAGGTGTGTAACTTCAGGTCATCGTTCTACTCCGATGTCTGGTCGCACTTTCAGGAGAGCCACGCCGACACCAAAGAACTGCTGTGTCAGTACTGTCTGAGAGTCCTGCGCAGCAGCTCTTGCTACCAGCAGCACTTTGCCCGACACCAGGTACTTTTCCCACCGCCACATGGTCCACAAGGTCCAGTAGACGTCATTGAGGGTCCGACTAAATCCGGTGCGTATGTGTGTGTTGTTTTTCAGAGGAAACATGTGTTTAGCTGTGACAAGTGTCGACTTCAGTTCCTGTACATGAAGGAACGCGTCGAACACAAGCTGCTGCACCACAAAACCCACATCTTACCGACCCAACTGACCGGACTCAAACCTGGAATCAAGGTACCCCTGAAGCTGAGGAAGTCCCAGGTGTGAGAACCACTGCTGGTTTTGGTGTCTCAACCACATGAAGGTGGTCCTGTCTTTAGCAGCAGGGTGGTCGGGACTGAACCGGTTTAGCCTCCCTGAGCCTTTACGCCATCTGATGTCTGACGACAGGAGCAACAGCCGACAGCTGAACCAGTCGGGATGCCTCAGGTCATTGACAGTGTGTGTGTGTGCATGTGTGTGTGCAGGTAACTGTCAGGACGTACTCTGTGGTCGGAGATTCTGACAGTCCAGACTCCCTGAAGAAAGCTGTTGGTCCATGTAAGGTCAGTACCAAGCTGCTCCTCTGATTCCTCCTCAGAGGGAATGAACGTCTCATATATTTAGCATCAAAAATGCTGAGTCAGTGTTTCCCATCAGTGACCTGGACTGTGGTTACCCATGGTTCAAAGCTGAAAAGCTATTAGTTTAATGCTCTGAGCTTTCTGCGGCTCCATAAGTCCATTTAAATGTTGGGTAAAAGTCTGCCTTTGTGCACTGAAGTGTCTACCTGGACTAATGGAAAGTAAAAAAAAAAGGTAAAATACTTCTACTCTGCTCCAGATGGTCGATGCTGAGGCGGTCTCGCCCCCTCTGAAGAGGAAAGCTGTGGAGAGTCTTGGGTCCCTGCTGTCCAGTCTCACCAATGACAGGTACACACACACAAAATGAATCATTTCAAAGTGCTGCTGACTCTTCGAAAGTGGCGTCCAAGCGGCATCACTGCTGATGTCTGACGTGGGAACGTGAAGTGTTCTTCTTGTAGATGTTGTGACAGTTGACCCTCTCCTTCTCCTTCTCCTTCTTCCTCAGCACCAACACGGCCTGCATCCCTCCTCCCTCCCACTACTGTGTAGAGTGCCTCACAGACTTCCACGACTTCAGCTCTCACTTCCCGTCTCTGGTGCACTGCTCGCTGTGCAGGTTCACCACCTGCTGCTCCACAGCCTACGCCAACCACATGATCAAGTGAGCAGCGCCATCTTTGTCCAGCTGTTTTTTTTTTTCTGATCCAGGTCTGTCACATATTTTGAGACTCTAGAGGGTTCAGCGTCAAATTTGGTGTAATTTGGACATGCGACATCTACACTGGTCATCGGCCGTTCCGCTGCTGTGTGGGATGGAACAAAAACTAGTGCTGCACGATTAATCTAATCGCAACCGCGATGTCTGGCTGTGCAATTACATCACCACATGAAAGATGAGATTTAATTAATAAACGTGAGTGAGTGCCTGTGAGCGTGACTACCTCTCCTCCAGCACCGTTGGCTAGAGAGAGGCGACTCTTCTTACGGCTCTCATAGAGCTCTGCTCTCCTCGAGTGTGTGAAGACTGTTGACGTTGCAGTTATCGGGTCACGTGACTATCTGGCGTAGCGGTCCGCGCTCACCGTAGTGACCCACACGGACGCCGAAGCGGAGCAGGAATATGAGAAGGACGAGTTGGTGGTGGAAAAAAATTTGCAACGTCTGTTATTGGGATTAGGGATGGGTACGAGTACTCGAATACTCGTGGTTTATGTCAGTACTGGAGTAACAACTTGTTGTTCGCGCACCTGCGCACGTGTTGTTTTTGGCTACAATTCATTTGGCGTTACGTGCACCACGTCAGCCGCGACCAGGAAAGGTGATGTTTGGAAATACTTTGACAAAAATGACGACGATGATAATGTGCAGTGCAGGAGATGTGGCGTTAAAGTTGCATATCATAGAAATTCGAGTCCGATGGTCAACCACACGCGCTGAAAGCACAAGGAGAAAACAGCAGAGGCGGCCAACAGGCGGCCAACAGGCAGCCAACAGGCAGCCAACAGGCAGCCAACAGGCAGCCAACAGGCAGCCAACAGGCAGCCAACAGGCAGCCTCGCATCACATCGCTGTTGTGATGACACCAGAACGGAGACGATTAGCCCGCTGATAACGAAGATGGTGACTGGGGATATGCTCCCGTTAAGTTTTGTAGGAGAGGGCTTCCCAGAGCTGATGGCGTTTGTCGAGCCTTCGTACGAGCCTTGTACATTATTGTGAAGACAATACTGTAAAAACTGTTTTTTTTGTTATATAGTATTTGTATGTTTTGAGTTGATAAATACACACTTCAAAACAATCATCATTCCCTGCGTTTCCCTTGATAACCAAACAAGTAGATTGGTGATGCAGTTCATTTATTATATCGTAATGGCAATTGCAAATCACAAGATTGTCCACTATAATCGCAAAAAAATTTTTACCAAATCGTGCAGCACTAACGAAAACGGCCTGTCGCCATCACGCCAGCACCCGGCGCCGTTGACCTGGAAAACAAGCCGCAGCCAACACACCTCGCTCACAGTCACCTCAACTGTTACACGGCGCTTTTCTGCGATGTGGCACCGGCTGTGACAATTCTCTCTGACCAGTCAGGGGCCTGCAGTGTTTTCACCTCACCCTTTCGTGCCTCGTATTACCTCGTCGGCCATCTGTGAAACCCCAGGAGAGCAGCTACTAAAGTGGTACCGGGCCCCTTTTTATGAATGGCAAACCAAAAAGGTAGAGAGTAGAGGTGGTACCATTTTGTGGGAAAGCGCCATTAGATGGTGGTTTGTGTTGGTAAACTAATCAGACGTGGCCTGTGAGAGGAAGGAGCTTTACATTTTCTGGAGCAGCTTTTATTGTACGACCGATCCCGGGGAGCCCTCGCGGAGGCTAGCGCTAGCTTCATTGCTGTGACAGTTAGCAGCACCGCTGCGTTTATCTTCTCCTGCGCCAACATTTGCAGTCACGCATGCATGCAGCTCATGGGGCGAGTGGAGTGTGATGCTTCAGACAGCCATGTTGTGAACGGACCCTGAACACTGTGTGTGTGTGTGTGTGTGTGTGTGTGTGTGTGTGTGTGTGTGTGTGTGTGTGTGTGTGTGTGTGTGTGTGTGTGTGTGTGTGTGTGTGTGTGTGTGTGTGTGTGTCCCCTCCAGTAACCACGCGGCCCTCAGGAAGAAGCCTTATTACCACAGCATCTTCCAGTTAGACTCCATGTAAGTGCTCCACACTGTGCAATGTTCGCTTACAGCCACATTTGACACTATCAAAGCTTATATGTGTGTGTGTGTGTGTGTGTGTGTGTGTGTGTGTGTGTGTGTGTGTGCGCGCGCGCGCATGGGTGTGTGGATGTGTGTGTGCCAGGGTCTCTGAGGGGTTGAGGTGTGTGTCTTGTCAGTTTTGTACCTATGGAGGAGACAGGATGGCCCATCACCTGGCGGCGCATCCAGAACACAACTGCATCATGTTAGCACACGCCGGTAAAACACACACACACACACACACACACACACACACACACACACACACACACACACACGCACAGCTTGAACAATTGAAGCGACTTGTCACTTGTCATGTTTCCATCTGACTACAAGGAATTTTAACTGACAGCAGCAATAAAAGGCAAATTAGTCAAGTGAAGGTGCTGCCTCGCAGGTCTGTAAGCCACCAGAAAACAATAGAAGAAGAAGCAAGTGGCAAACAGCAAATGTCGCAGGACATCAAACAAGAGTTAGTGTCAAAGGTCTTCAGGAAATCTGTTAATTGGTTGATTGGTAACCTGTCAAACGCACCTGTGGGTCTTGCTGCCAGCAGCCGCAAACCAGGTGAGCAGTCATGTGACCTGCTCCTTCATTTATTCCACACATGTACCTACATTATCTGTATTTCCACAGTCACAAAAACCTCGTCACGTGGCCAAATAAACTTTTGTAAGCGCCTCAGGAAGTGTTTACGAATATTGTCGAACATTTCTGAAGCGATGCTTCAATGTTACCAGTAAGATGTCCTTGACGTAAACTGAAGATCGGATCAGTGGTTTTACGGTGTCTCAGGTTTGGCCTCTATAATGCTGAAACTGATCCTGCGCTGAATTGTGACATGTGGAATGAAAGTGTGCGAACATTCAGAAATTGGCCTTTATCACTTCGATTGGAAGTGAAATCCTCATTTTGAAGTTGCCATGTTTTATTTAAACATCTCAGTTCCAGTCATTCAGTACTTCTGGCTCTGATTTTATTAAGAGTGTAATAGGCTGTTCTTCTTGTGACCTCCAGGGGGTGACAAAGTGAAGATAATGATGGATTCTCCTCAGCGAAAGTCTGCAGCAGGTACAGGCGGAGAGTCGAGCTGCAGCTGATCTGCTGCGTAATTTAATTCATGAATCACTGTTTGGGCAAATTCCTGTGACATTCAGCGTACGTGTGTGTGTTATAGTGCTGTCAAAATTAACACATTCATTTTGAAATGAATGTTTTTGACAAGTTAAAAATATAACGCATTAAAAACACTCATGCAAATTAACACAACTGCCAAAGAAAATCATTAGAAGGAGGACACAGCTGCACTTAATGTCCTTCCTGTGGCGACCTATGACGACCATCGGCCAAAACAAAAACAATAGAAGGAGCAGAGAGCTGTGAGGACATGAGCCTGACCAAAGCCTTCTGGCTGAGGATGGATAAGGATGAAGTTGGAGAATGAGGAGGACAAAGTTTACAAAGCCCAATTTAACCACCGCAGTAATCTGCCACTGAGCAGTCACCTCAAAGCAAAACGCCCAACCGAAGCGTGAGGTTACGGGGCCACGGCAGGCTTCCTCATAGGACTGTGGTCCTCATGGACCAATAGCCAAACCCCTTAGCGAGGAGATCAGCCACACTTTGGCTTATTGGGTGGCTAAAAACTGCTGACCAATCAACGTCTAGAGCTGCTTCTCCCTGGTAGCTCGCCATGACCCGCCCCCTGGTGCTGGACCACTGATGGCGTGCTTAGAGGGAGCAGCAGGACGTTCGCTGGGTGGAAATGCTGACAGAGATGCACCATGGCGATTTCAAAATAAACCCCTCCCAAAGAACATGATAAAGATGGATGTTTACAATTAGCATCAATGCTATTTGATCGCAGGTCGTGTAGATTGTTGTCTAGCGTTGTTCAGAACCACCTGATCTGGTTGGTCAAACAGTAGACACTGAAAAAATGTGAGACCGTTGGTTTAAATATCCGTTATTACAAGCTCCAGTCTGAAGAAGAAAAGCAATTAATCACAATAAATTCTGTGGTCAATTAGCTAATTTAAGTGATTGACAGCACTAAAACATGATGTATGATTTTTGCTTTGAACATGCCCAACAAGACTGATTAGTGAAGTGAATGGTCCATGGATCCATGCTGCAGCTCTGCTAGTGCAGCCTGTGAAGTTCGGTCTGATCCAGTTTTAACGTAACTTGGTGAAAGTAGAAATGATCCTTTTGGGGGTTTGGGGGTTGATGTCAGTCTGATGTGAGGTGTCAAAGCAGAATGTCGTTTCAGAGGCGAGTGTCAACGTCGCTGGGAAAAGGATGCCGAAGAAACTCCCAACACTGGCCCCCAAGCCTGCCAGGTAAAGCCCTCGCCTGCTGCCCGCCGCATGAACGCACCCACTGCAGCAGAGCTCGCCGCTCCTGCTCAGCATGTGGAAGTCTTCTCTCAGAGAGGTCATTTCAGGGTTCAGCCAGGGCAGTTCTCAGGAGGATTCAGACTCTGAACTCTCGATAGATTGTGTGTGGGTGTGGGTGGGGCAGGTGTCCATCTGATCTTCATTCTCAGGCCTTCTGAGGGCGACTCGATGGAAAGGTTATTTGGATGAGTCATCGTTTGGTTAGAATTCAAAAGTTTCGAGCCGCCATCAGGTTTTCACACCCGGTTTATCGAAAAGTCAGACTGCACTCAACGTTTCTGGTGTGGACCGTGTGGGCTTCCTGGATTTAGTGACTTTTTAGTGATTGGTCCTTTTGGCCAAAGACCGATCATTACTCTGTTATGTCTGCTCCTCGGTGGTTGGTGGCGATGGCTGTCATTCGGGTAGAGTGCATTCTCGTTGCTGAACTTGCATCATCGATGAGCATTTAATCACACCGAGATGATCAGGATTAGTCAGCAATATACTGACAAACTGTACCACCGTTTTATACCACTGGCGGGGTGAACACTCTATCTACACTCTATAAATGCACACGTGGTTCAGATCAAGTGTAATAGCCAAAGCGCCATTAGCAACTAGCAGCTAACTTGCTAGCCTAAAGACGAGGTAAACTGCCAGTGCGTGATTTTAACGTTTGTCATTTTGTTGGGAAAAAACAAAAAGCTTGAATTGGTGTCCAGAAAATAACTAAGCTAGTAAATACTGGATGAAATTGTAATTGCATAGATACGATAATACTGTATATTACATGGATAGATGTGAGATAGACACATCACATTTTTTTTAAGTTATTTGCTCATAACAGTGTTAATTCAGATTTTAAGAATGTGTATATTCAAGAAAGGTTATCTGCAGTATGAAAGAATAAAGCAGTTGTCGATTATTTTCTTATTTTTTCAGTGTCTCTCTTAAGGCAACAAAAAGAACCGATAAGAGTAGAGATAAAACACCAATAAGTAGTATTGGTGAAACTAGACGCCCAACCCCAGGACAGCGTTCATTATGCCAGTAAAAACAGTCGCAGAAAGTATCAGTTTCATTTGATAGATTGAAGAGAAGTCTCACTCTGCTCCTTTTCCACTGGCTGCTATGTAAAGATAGTTGGTGACTCTTAAATCCCTCCTTTTAGAAGAGGATTATTAACTAATACAGCTAAACGTTCCAAAAATCCCAGCGCCCACTAGGATATCGGGATTGACACAGTTTATTCAAAAGTGTTTGAAAACAAAAGGAGCGAACAATGCGTTTAGCATGTTGCTTCATCAGGTGTTTCGCTTAAATATCAAGGGAATCAACAGCCAGACAATTGATCAGTTATCAGTGATAAGAGAAAATACTTTACAATCACTCAGTTCATCATTTGACAGGTCACAACTCTGAATTTAAGGTAGAGTGTGAACAATAGAAAGAGATCAAAAAGGATGAAAAAATTGCATACTTGTTAAGATCCATTGCAATAACGAGATACAAATGCAAAATACATCATCTGGCTGTGGCAACTCATATAAGGGAGAGTGAGTGCAGTATAAATAGTAAATCTGAGAAATGCATATAAAAAACGAGGGAAGGGTTGGGAAGGGGGGGGGGGTGAAAGTGGCTGAACCTTCCCTTTAAATCACCTGCAGCCGCAGGAGCAGAGAAGAGTTAGACATATAGTGGACTTACTAAAATGGACTTAAGTCTAATGTCTCATTTAGTCCACGTGGCTCTGAAGAGTGAAGGGTGTGTATCCAGTAGGCTCCTCTTTTCAAGAGCTGGTTAATGATGTGACCACCGCTAGGGTTATGATTAACTCTCCCAATACCTAGACATTTCAGAGCAATAGCATAGTTCATATTTTTCATGACTTCTAGCTGCTTTGCGTTCAGCTATTCCCAATTTGAGTTCACGTTTGGTTTGGCCCACGTGTGTGAGGCCGCATGGACGTTTGAGCACATGCACCACGCGTGGACGTGCAGTTAATGAACTCTCTGATTTGATGCCTCCTCCCTGACAGAACTCTTTGGTGTCATACGTGTCAGAGCATCTGCCGCACCCATAATCACCATACGCTTCCTGAGGAAGCCAGTTAGTTTTCATGTCAGCTTCTTTGGACATTGATGTTACAATAGAGTCACGTGTGTTTCTACTTCTCTTGCGGTAGAACCTTGGCATGGAGGCAGAGAGATGCTGCAAAGCGGGGTCGCATCTAAGTAAACTCTGATGGTTTTTTTGTAATAATATTCTCCACCCCCCCAGAGATACTCTTGTGTTCAGACTCAAAAGTGACTCTGTTGTCTGCAAGTCCACGAGATGAGCTAGAAGTTCCCCTCTGTGGAGAGCTTTAGATTTGTTGATGGCTGCCTCGATGACGTGGTCCTTGTGCCCTCTGTGGACCAATCTTGTCTTCATCAAAATCATTATCTTTGTCAAAATTGGATTCATGATGTTGGTCAGTTCATCAGCGCAGAGACAATCAACAGTATTCTGACATTTTGTGAAGGAATAGAGCCTCACTTAGACCCGAGACTCGGACACAGAGGAACAGAACCCTGTTTTAACTGGCGGTAAAAAGACTTGAGGTTCTACTGGGACAGAGTCGGTGCTTCTAGTTGAATAGAACCTGATTTAGCCTCACTTAGACCCGAGACCTGGACACAGAGGAACAGAACCCAGTTCAAGCTCCAAGCACAGTCAGTACCCAGTCTTAGGGGTCACGGATCAGCACAGCAGTAAAAAAAAACAAAAACAAAAAAAACGTCCAAATGCATATTTCTGATTTTCTTTTCTTTCATTTTGAAGAGACAGTAGTGTAGGTCCCAGTTTGTCTGTCCAGGGTTCGAGGTGTGAATCACGATTGATTCCTCTTCAACCGCACCGTATTTGCCGATATCAGAAAGTCTAACGACACAAATTTGATTTAGTGGGTTGTGAATGATTTATCGACACCTGCAGGTTTGGCTGAAGCGGCTCCAGGATGTGATATCCTTCCTTTCCTCGACGCCGTCGCACCTCGCGTTTGCTAATGAAGCTGCAGCTGTGACGCTTGTCTGTCTCCTTTGCTTCGGTTTTTGTGGATGAAGGCTGGTCAGAGCCGGCGAGCCGCCGTCTGACGCGTGAAGGCTGGTCAGAGCCGGCGAGCCGCCGTCTGACGCGTGAAGGCTGGTCAGAGCCGGCGTCTGACGCGTGAAGGCTGGTCAGAGCCGGCGTCTGACGCGTGAAGGCTGGTCAGAGCCGGCGAGCCGACGTCTGACGTGTGAAGGCTGGTGTTGAGCCGAGTTGGTCGAGTGTTTTGTCTCGTGCTGACATTGTTCCTGTATTGTATGCGTTCCATTTGTTGAGCCGCTTTTTCTCCAGAAACTAAAATATGTCCATACCACTGATTGATTCCTCCGAGGAGAGTTGACGTCCAGAGCTGCTTCTCCCTGGCAGCTCGCCATGACCCGCCCCCTGGTGCTGGACCACTGATGGCGTGTTTAGAGGGAGCAGCAGGACGTTCGCTGGGTGGAAATGCTGACAAAGATGCACCATGGCGATTTCAAAATAAACCCCTCCCAAAGAACATGATACAGGCGGATGTTTATAATTAGCATCATTGCTATTTGATCATAAGTCAGGTCGGTCAATGTCTAGTGTTGTTTAAAACAACCTGATCCGGTTGGTCGAGCCTGCAGGGTGTTAAACAGTAGACACTGAAAAATGTCAGACCGTTGGCTCCAGTCTCAAGAAGAAAAGCAATTAATCACAGTAAATTCTGTGTTTAATTAGCTAATTTAAGTGATTGACAGCACTTGAACATGCCCAACAAGACTGATTAGTGAAGTGAATGGTCCATGGATCCATGCTGCAGCTCTGCTAGTGCAGCCTGCGAAGTTCGGTCTGATCCAGTTTTAACGTAACTTGGTGAAAGAAGAAATAATCCTTTTGGGGGGAGGTGGAAATATGAACGTGGTGGTGAAGTATGGGCTTCATTAGTTCCACTTAGTTGGATAGATTTAAACATTCAACATTCATTCTACTACTACTACTATTGCATATGGGTCCTCTTCTACTACTAATACTACCGCGTACTGGTTTTCTACTGCTGCTACTACTAATACTACTACTACTACTACTACTACTACTACTACCACCACCACTGCGTACTGGTTTTCTACTACTACTACCACCACCACTGCGTACTGGTTTTCTACTACTACTACTACTACTACTACTACCACCGCGTACGGGTCCTCTACTACTACTGATATTACCGCGTACTGGTCCTCTACTACTACTATTACCACTACTAAAGTATAGGGTCCTCTACTATGACTAATACTACGGCGTACTGGTCCTCTACTACTACTACAGTGTACAGGTCCTCTACTACTACTAATTCTACTGTGTACTCGTCTTCTACTACTAGGACAGCGTACTGGTCCTCTACTCCTGCTACTACTACAGTGTACGAGAGGGCCGCAGCGATTAGTCGACGTAATCGGTTACGTCGAGGTCAGACCTTTGTGGACATGAAGCCGGATGGTGGACGCGTGGGTTTGATAAACGGCTTTCTCACAGCACGGTCAGCACCGCTGCCACCTTCTGCCATCACCGCGTCATGGACTAGCAACAGAGACGATACAAACGATGGCGCAGGGAAGGGAAGAAGGCGAGCCGAATGACCAGAATGCACGAGGACACTCAGTGTGGAACCACAAGCCAAATAAATCTGTTAAACGCAAAATATGTAAAGCGGAGCTGGCGGCTGCACCACGGCTGCACTGCAGTGATACACGAGCGCGTGAAGCGGAAGCGGAAGCAGAACATGTCACCGTCGTCGTGACGCTCGCTGTGATGAGAACCGCGGGCCAACTAGCTCTGCATGTAGCGCCGAGCTGCGTGCGAGAGCTCAGGCGGGGTTCATAAGAGCCGGGCAAGTGGAAGCAGGCCGACTAAAACACACACTCAAGTCCTGAATATGAGAAATATCCAAAAGAGGCAGATCCAGGGTGTGACGGGAATAACCCTGATTAGTCGACTAATCAAAAGAATAATCGATAGATTATCCTCCACTACTACTACTACTACTACTACTACTACTACTACTAC
>CAAKHG010033181.1:0-17628 GCA_901007715.1 Dactylopterus volitans
ATTGGATTGAGATCTGGGGAACCTGGAGGCCGAGTCAACACCTTGAACTGGTTGTTGAGTTCCTCAAACGTTCCTGAAGCATCGTTGCTTTGTGGCAGGGAGCCTTATCCTGCTGGAAGAGGCCACTGCCATCAGGGAATACTATTTCCATGAAAGGGGGGACATGGTCTGCAACAATGCTTAGGTAGCTGCTACGTGTCAGAGGAACGTCCACATGGATGGCAGGACCCGAGGTTCCCCAGCAGAACGTTGCCCAAAGCATCACGCTGCCTCCGCTGGCTCGCCTTCTTCCCACAGTGCATCCTGGTGCCATGTGTTCTCCAGGTAAGTGACACACACACACACGGCCAATCAAATGATGGAAAAGCAAAGGTGATCCATCAGACCAGACCACCTTCTTCCGTTGCTCCGTGGTCCAGTTCTGGTGCTCCCGTGTCCATTGTTGGTGCTTCCAGCAGTGGGCAGGGGTCAGCATGGGCACCCTGACTGGTCCCACACACAACAAACCGCCATGACTGTGTGTTCTGACTCCTTTTCTATCAGAACCAGCAGCAACTGTTCCAGCAGTCTGAGCTCCAGGAGCTGGTCTGTTGGATCGGACCACATGGGCCAGCCTTCCCGACCCACGTGCATCAGTGAGCCTTGGCTGTCAATGACCCTGTTGCCGGTTCACTGCTTTTCCTTCCCTGGACCACTTTTGATGGGTCCTGACCACCGCGGACCAGGAACACCCCACAAGAGCCACAGTTCTGGAGAAGTTCTGACCCGGTCATCTCGCCGTCAAAGTGTTGTCAAAGTGTCTCAAATTCTAGTGTTTGCCCATTTCTTTCCTGCTTTGAGGAAAAAAAAAAGTGCACTTGCTTCCTTAATATCTCCCATCAACTGACAGGCGCCATGGTAACCAGACGATCAGTTCTATTCAGCTCACCTGTCAGCGGCGGTGATGTTTCGGCTGATTGGTGTATACAGACGTCGAAGAAGCCAGGCATGAAAAAAAAAACGCTGACGCGCGGTTTGACGGGGGCGAGCTGGTTGAAAGGCGGCTGCGTCCCGCGCGGATCCCTTGGATCTTGAGAAAGAGTCGATATTTGACCAGCTGGGAGCGCCGCTGGGGGGGGGGCGGGCTCGTGTTGGATCAGCGAGTTCTGTGTCCACAGCACTGCGGGTTTCTCAGAGCTTCCTCGCGAACCCATCCGAGACGTCAAACATTGACTGGCATTTTGCTGAAGAGCGATCGCCGAGATACAGGCAGGAACCGCCAGGAGAACGGAGAACTGGAACCCCCCCCGTTGCCGCTCTGCGGATTAAATCTAAAAATGGAGGTGGCGCCGATATCGCGGTGGACGAGCGCGCACAACAGGCTGAACGTCGCATGTGGCACTTGGTGCTCGTCTTGAAACGAAATAATCCAAAATTACGACCCGGCGTCAGCACACCTCTTAATCAGATCCCTATCTTCATTCGCCGGGATCACACGTGACCGGCAAACACCTTCAAATATGCACTTCGCTTATCGCCGCCCAGGCGTCCCGTTGGCAGCGGCGTGGCGCCCGCGCGCTTATCGGCACACAGAGGTGTTCCGGGTAAATTAAGTGGTGGAGCCGCGGGGGGGCCCGGCGCCGGTCAGCGCCCGCCCTGACAGAAGCGTGACACCCAGCAGCCGGGGGTGTGGGGGGGCGGGAACAGGAAGGGCAGACGGCAGCCACTTCCTGCCTCCGGCGCTCCACCCCCCAGCTCGCCGTGGCCGCATGTTTGCTGCACACGTGTGTGTTTTCCTCCGAGCAACACACCCGAAAGCTGTAACCCCAATTATCAGAGCTGTGACGGGAACTATGGAAACACACACGTAGCCTGAATATGCTACACGTACGGCGCACCCTGTCGTCTCCATCCAGACATCAATCACCCAGCCAGACATCTGCAGACAGGTGCAAACACACATATATATCTTTATTTCATCTCAGATTTCCTTTTTTTTTCTGACTTGACTCGCTGCCTCCAGGTGAGTTTACCTATTTGTTTCTTTTTCATCCCCCCCCCTCCCCCATATAAAAGATGACGGACAAGTGAGATGGATTTATTTATAGCCAATAAAAGGCTCCCTCAAACCACATCTCAAGCATACGGCGCATCAAATGCTAGTCTAATCTTGCCGCGGAACAATAAAAATTGTTTTCACTATAGCTTTTTACGCACGCCACAGCTCAGCATGGGACGATATTGAGTGAACAATGATAGACACACCAGTAATTACTACAGTAATGACTGAAAAACCTTCCCTAAGCAAAAGTAATTGTGGGGGGGGAAGAAAAAAAAAGTTCCTGTAGTGCCTCTGTAATCAGTGTGAAATATTCAAAACCAGTTTAACAGCGGGAAGCATGGCTTAAGATCAATTAACACACACACACACACACGCAAAGTGAAAATATACAGGCTCCAAATCTCAAACTGTGCCACGTGAAGGTGATTCCTCAAGCGGGGATAAATTCATTAAAAAGGGCCTCGGCTTAAACGCCCCCTCATGCGAGTCATCTGGCTCATCTATTATGCAGCGAGTCGGAGAGTGTCGCGACGTTCCGCTCGGCCGCTCCGCCCGGAGAACCGGCGAGTCAGTCGCGAGGGGCGGGGACGGCCGGCGCGGACGAAATAACAAAACAAAACAAAAAACAACTCACTGTTAAAAAACTGTTATCAGCCGCAATAAGGATAAAGTCGAAGGAATAAGAGCTGCCGTAAATCTGTCGGAGCGAGATGTCAGTTCACGACAACATCATACGAGTCAGAGAGAATAATCGTAAACCTCGTCACCCAAAGACAAACAGAAGAGGAAATAATGAATAAACAGAAGGAGCCGGCGATGTGAACACATCCTCAGGCCAACTTTCCCCAAAATGTAACTCCAACGCGTCCTGGCGTCTCAGAGCAGCGTGACTCACATAAAGCTGGTCCAGCCCATTGACGGTTGTTGATGGGGGGGAGGAGCACGTCGCCATCGCCGCCTGCTCCGATTGGACGCAAGCCGCTTCATTCCTGCATCTCTTTGTCACCTATAAAAATAAAGCGCTCTGTTCAAAAAGAATTGACAACTTGCATAAATGCAGTGAAATAAGGATTTAAACTGATTTAAGCGTCTTTCACCCTGGTTAAAAGGGCTATTTCATGGAACACAAAGTCAAATGATATACATTTTACTGATTTAAAGAACTGCGCTTCAAGGTGGACACAAGTAACTGATTTTTTTTACTTTTTTTTCCTAATAAAACATTTGGAATTCAAAAATCTCTGCTGCTCTAATGCCAAAAAGCCATAAAACAGGTAAAAAGAAGCTTTAATTTATCACATCTGATTAATTTTTGAGACAAATATCATCATCTAAAACCCTTAACAGAAATAATCAACTAAAAAGAAAAAAGAAAAAAAAGAAGCCATCATCTTTCCATGCAGTTTGATTTACGTGGGTTGAAACTAGCAAAAAGGCTAATGTGCTTCTCTGTAAGTCACGTCAGTCTCTCCGGTCTCACCCAGCATGGATACAGTCGGATACATTAGACAGAAGGAGGCCGGCCATTAGACGTGTCCTTCAGCCTGCTTTAAAGGACTATTTCATGGAACGCAGACTCAATTAAGATACCGCGGCTGCGCTCACCTGCTTTCAAAAAAAAAAATACGTCTGAACGCTGATGTGATTCATGGGTCTAAATGAATCAAAAAGGCTGCACATTGACCGGTCCGGTCCGCTCGTCCTGCTAAGTGGGCGTCTGGGGAGAGGATGCTAAGATGGAGGTAGACCGATATTTATCTCCATCCTCTCTTTGTTTCCCTCATCCCATCCTCCCGCCCCGCACCACCCCCCCCCGGCCCCCCTCCCTCCCCGTTTCCAGCTCTCGCCGTCTTCCCTTTGAAGACATGAAGATGCTCTCTTCAAAGTCATGTGTTATTTGATTCAGAAAAGGCCAACGCTTTCAAAGTCAGGCAATTACGCCTCCCTCACTCACGGCTGAAGATAAACAGCATGAAGTCTCATAGGTGGGGGGTGGGAGGGTAGAAGGGGAAGCGCGGGTATGGGGTGGGTGATGGGGGGGGGCGGGGGTACCGAGCAAACATGCGTGTGGATGTGTGGAGGACGCGCACAGCACACGGCAAAAGCCATGCGGCCGCGCTGTCACTCCGCTCCGGGAGCGCCGGTTCCTGCGGCCGTCAGCTGTAAAATCAGAACCTTCCTTTTATATCTTTCAACCCCAACGCGCCCATGAGCACGATTGCGTCGGCGTGCGTCCAACTCGGGCGCCGTTTTGTCCTGCCGCAGCCCTCCGACTTCATCGGCGCCCACCAAAACATGTTTCTACATCAAAAATAACTGGAATAATCTTCTGTCTCTCACTGTTTACATTTATAACCATTTTTAAGTCACATATTTCACTCAACGTTCAAACCGGTCACCATTTCTTAACGACACTGTTCTCCTGACTGAAAATCAACTGTTCCGACCATCAGCATCCTGACAACAACGATACTCTGACATGGATGCAACACTATTTCCAGCGACAACACGAAAACGGCGCGACCGAATCATCGAGTTGCACAAGTGTGATGTCGTTACAAAACAATCGTTCAACAGCAATGTCGCGTGCATGGAAGTAATTTAACGATCAAAATAGCCACAAAACATGTCTGCCAAAATCACTCAGCTCTGTTTACATTAATCAACATGATCTGGCCGCCTGGGTAAAAGCTACACAAAACCACCACAGCTGGCGTTCCCCCTCCACCCTCTGCACACACGACTCTCAATTAGACGACGTGGCTTTTTGTGAAGAAATAAAAAAAAAAAAAAAAAAAAATACAATAGCTGACGTGAGCGAGCCGACACTTTTAGAGGACATTTTGTGGCCAAGTTGCAAAGCGCCGCAGCGGCAGAAGAAGGAGGGGACAAGGCAGATGGAGAAGATAGATGCTAACATCAATCCGCTCTTGACCCACTTAATCTAAAAGGGAGGATTGTTCGTTTTCTCGAGGTGGCAAGGGCAAGAACAAAAGTCAGATCTGGCCAGGACATTTCACACTTGACGAGAGACTCAAACGCAGAACACCGGCAAGTCCTCATAAGGCCCCTCCCACTGCGCGCCCTTACACGCCTTGCGAGACGGAAATTTGAATTTTTGCACTTCTTCACAGCCTCGCCTGGCTGATCCGCGGAACTATCCATCATCCGAAAGTGGGAATGACAATGGAACAGACTGCTGTTTGTGATTTATTGTTTGAGAACGAGGAGCTGTGTCCCCCTGTTGTTGCCGTAGCGTGGGCTCAGAGAACCTCGCCTGTGCCGGTGTATGCTTGGAAAATAAAGAGAAGCGGCCGGTCACCGTTTGTGTTGTTAATTAGATATTGACACAGTTTCCGGCGAACCCAGGACGCTCGGCTACGACGACATTTTCGCTTTGGCTCCCCGTTTCGCGACGTCCGCGCAACTTCAAAATTTCCGACCAATCGCACGTTGGTTGTCGGACGCCACACGAGCACAAAAAAAGTTCTGCCCGAATCGCAAGAACTCCCGCAACCAGGGGTGTGAGACTAGAACGACGTTGTTCTTCACTTGCAACCCTGGGAGAGAGGGCGGAGTTCTCTGTTCCTGCCGAGAATGAACAGGCCTCATTCCCGGAGCCACGCCAGGACCCGTCTCGTCTCAGACCCGGTTAATTTCAATTCTGTAATATTGTTATATTTGTTATATCTTGGCGCTTCCTTCCTGTATCTTATATTTATTCCTTTATACTGACATGGAGCCACTGCGACCCTCCAGTTTCCTCCGGGATTAATAAAGTATTTCTGATTCGGATCTCCAAGGTCCTACAGCTGTATGCGTGGCTACTAGGACCGGGATGGGGGGACCAGAGGAGACCTCGTGCCGCTGGAGGCCCGGGCGGAACTGCTGGACCTGCTGGACAGATGGGACTCCCCTGGGTTACGGATGTTCTAAACGCAGCCTGGACAGGCGGAACGCCATGAAACATTTTGACATTGTCGCCGATACACCTGCCATTGTTCCAACTGGTTCTCGGTGGAGGTACGCACTCTACGTTGGTCCCCCTATTTTGTCCCCTCATCAGCGAAACTCGATTTCTTTTGTGGGATGAAGTTGCAAGTATCCCGTTCCACCATCTGCCATCGCGATTAGCGGCGATAGCCAATGAAAACCGCCGAAAGACAGGAAACCTCATCCGTGCTTTTTGTTGCGCAAACGTCACTCGAGCTCTCATTTTTCCATGAATAATCCAGATTGGTGGCTGCTGACTCGGCCATGTAACACATGTAATGAGAGCAAAGTAACTCGTGGACCAACTTCCCCACGTTTTTTTTTTTTTTTTAATTCATAATAATGCGTTTAACATAAGTTGTCCGTTTCCACTTTGCAAAGTTATAAATCCCAGAGATAAGTGAAGACAACAAACGGGTTCACTTATTAGCCGGTATTATTGGATTCTGGTCCCTATTAGTCACATTACCTTGTGACACCATGTGAGAAATAAGCATACTGAAGATATTGCATTTCACTTGAAAAGCTGTTTAATTATGAAAAAGATAAATGGGAAAGCAAACAGACGATCTCTTATCTTCGGCGGGCGTTCAGCCTGGCTCCACATGCAATTCCGCAACTCGCGCGTACAGTATTTTAATTAGAAAATTAAGCGGCAAAAGACAATCCCGGGACGGTTCCCGCGGTCGAAGCGACGTGTCGGCTGTCACCCGCGCAGCGTTTTAACGCGGGTGAAATTAACGGTTTTCCAAAAAAACACATGTCCCTTACAAAGTCATCCGCAGGGAGAGTAATTCGATCTCTATTTACACGTCGCCACAAACGCGCTTGCACGTACGATGTCAGCCGACTGGTTTCCCCAATTTCACACACTGCGGGCGCATTTTGACGGGAACCTGCCGGAGCAGTAAACTCGTGTTTGGTTCTTCATCATTACGGCTTTTAATTATTTCCGCGTCTTCCGAGAACATCTGCCTGCCGAGGAGGGGGAAAAAAAGGGGGCGGGGGGAGCATTGTTTCATCTGAGCTATTCGACAGTTTAATCAAATCTGAGCAAGAATATTAAAAAAAGGAGTCATTATTGTCCTCGCTGGCTGAAGTCAGCAGATATCACAAGCGTGGAATCGGATTCTAAAGACAGACACTCGCCGTTTCTGTGAGGGAGCTGCGCGGAGAGGCCGAGACCTTGCAATTATCTCGCAATTCGGTCACGGTGGAATCAAATTCAATACCCGTCTGACGGCAGCGCGGTACAGACAATGGAGAGCATTGTGAGTGGGCGCATTCCAGTTGTAGAATGGCAATGCGTGCGTTCACGTCAGCTGCCACAGCTGGAGCCACGTTATTATGCATTTAGTCAACCATCTGGGGTCAAAGCCACTTTCGTCACTGTACCTCTACCGCCTATTTAAAGAAATGTGCATGCTGCGCTGCGAGGCAGGCACAGGCAACTCGTTTAATATGTTTTTTTCTAGACCAAAAGGTAGGATAAAAACAGAAAGCTGGGAAAGTAAACAAAAATTGTGTAAAATAAAAGCTATACTTTATCACATTCGATTCATTATCACCACACAAAATCCTTCACAGAAGTAATCATTAAATGTGTAATTTCCTTTCACTGATGACTCCAATCCATACAGCTTGATGGAGGTTAATATCAGCTCAAGCGACGTGCAAAAAGCAGCATAAAGCACAAACATCCGCGCTAATATCATCCATTGTAAGTCCTGAAAGCCTCTTCACTGATGCACACGCAGGTTCGCATGGCAACCGGAATGTATATCACGATAAATATTTGGACTGCGTTACCGCCCGAGCGTCCGCGTCTGACTGTGATGAATTACTCATCTAAAGTGCATTTCACGTCCATGAAAGTTTATTCCTACATGGAACTGAACCTGAGGCTCGCACAAAAAGTTCATCCATCAACATAAAGCGCTGTGGCATGAGCAACTCGTATAAACGGCCGCATAATGGAAGGCACGGCGCTGCCAGGGCGCGTTGCGTTCCGTCGGCTACGTGCCGCGCTGTATTAGATTTGACGTGAAGCAATGTCGGAGCGTTAAGGGCCTACTTTGCGCTTTGGCTGCGGAGTATTTACACCCACGTCGGACGTCGGAGCCGCGCGGGGTTGGTTTCAGAACATACAGTAGCTCCGCGTCTGCACAGTACCGCAGTACGGCATTGTGGCTGCAGAGGCAGGGCTGCTAACTCCACCCGCAAGCCTGCCAACGTCTGTGGATCAGTTCACATAGACCTGTATGAAATTGTCATATCGCTTCAGTTTCCCGGTCAGCCTACAAGAATGTGGGCTAAAGGCTATTCTAGATTGGGTTTATTTTCGCCTTCCGTCTGTTCCGTTCCATCTGCAAACACGATTTTGTATCGGGGGGGGGGAAAAACTGGGTTGCTCTCGGGGGAGGGAGGTTCAAGCGGGGTACCGTGATAGGATGCCACTGCTCCAATAAGTTCATTCTTGAATTTTCCGCGCGACTAAATATCAACAGATTGGGGTTTAGCGCCTTTCTGCAGAATCGGTGGCTACGCGCCTCCAAACTTAGTGCGGCCTTCACACTAGCTCAAGAACAGCGCGTCGAGAGCTTCATGGAGCGGGTTTCCGTGAAGCAGGCAGCTCATGCCGAGCCTCACATGGCCAAGTGCGACGCGAGGCGTCGGATGCAGTGGTGTGAAGCACCACCACTGGACTCTGGAGCAGTGGGGGCGTGTTCTCTGTCCGGCAGTCTGATGGATGAGTCTGAGTTTGGCGGTTGCCATGAGAACAGCACTTAGCTGACTGAGTTGTGTCAGGTGTAAAGTTTGGTGGAGGTGGCACTATAGTTTGGGGTTGTGTTCCAGGGTTTGGGCTTGGCCCCTCGGTTCCGGTGAAAGGAACCCTTAATGCTTCAACATGCTTTAGACATTTTGGACAGTTTCATGCTCCCAAATTTGTGCGACCAGTTCGGGGGGGGGCCTCTTCCTGTTCCAACATGGCCGCACACAGCAAGGTCCATAAAGACGTGGATGAGCGGGTCTGGTGTGGATGCACCTGACTGGCCTGCACAGAGCCCCGACCTTAGCCCGATAGAACACCTTTGGGATGAGTTAGAGCGGAGGCTGCGAGCGAGGCCCTCCGGTCCAGTATCAGTTCCCAACCTCACAAACGCACATCTGGAAGAACGGTCGGAAATTCCCATAAACACACTCCTAAACCTTATGGAAAAACTTCCCAGAAGAACTGAAGTGGTCGGGCAAAACTCCATATTAAACCCTATGGATTACGAAAGAGATGGCATTTAAATTCATGTGTGTGCAAATATATTGTATACTAAATATTAAAGATATGCACATCTCCAGCTAAATACACTTATATTGGCCCTCTACACAGTCCCTCACATCACCCTGTTTGAAACAAGCCCCTTTGTTGCTCCACGCTTTTTAAAAACTCGCTTTTAGTAAAGGCTACTTTCTCCTGATTGGTCAACTTCCAAAAAAAACCCTGCAGCATCCCCAGCATTTGGTGAGTGTGACTGAGCAAAAGAGCTACGGCAACACTCTTCTTCACGCCGACGTCGCTTTCGTACAAAAGTGTATTTGCACTTTGGTCTGGTTTCACATAAAAATACTGCATCATCACATTGTAAAAAACAGACATTGTGGGAAGGTCCCATAATGTGTGATGTAGTCATTGTGAACGAGGACCAAAAAAACAAGCAATAATAAGAGGAGCATCTCGTGCACATTTCTGAAATTAGATGTTAATATTGGCGAAAATGAGAGACATTTGCATTTTGTCATTTATTGACATTTACACCGATGAAAAAACACCACTGGGGCCACAGAATCCTTGCAATTCCGCCTCGCACCGCCCCCCCCTCTTCTTATTGCTATAGCACATCCCCGCGTCGTAATATTTTCATAAGCAAATGTCACCACGGTAATTGTCTGACTTCCCCGTGGTGATGGCGGAGGAATGCAGCAGCCAGGAATGAGCATAAAAATGCAGTAAGCACAGCGGACTCTAAGCAACAGAGAGCCAAACAAAAAAAAAATTAAAAAAAAGGAGGAGCACATTCATGAATTACAACAATGCAAATAGGCAAAAAAAAGTTCCTTAAAGGGCAAGAATGACTGTTGTAGCTGTGAATGATCTTGAGAGCTCAGTGGTCGCCGATGTTCTCCAGCAAGGGTCGAACAGTAACTGCTGGGAGGAAGACCTTCTCTCACTCAGCTTTCCTCCGAAATGGAAAAACAAGAGTTCAATTAAGCCTCTCCGGAACCTTTTTTTGCTTCCTGCCATGATTGAGTACCGCGCCTCTTCTAACCCTAACCTTATGTCAGCGGGGCGGCGCGGTGAGCGAGAGCGCCGTCCTCCAAAACAGACAAACAATGTCGCTGGTTCGAGCCCCGGTGTCGGCGAGCAGTAATTCTTCAGCGGTGTGTGAGCCCACCACGGCGAGGTAGCTGTGAGAAGAGGCAGGTGTTCTCCCACAGGGGCGACGCATTACCCGCAACACAATCCTGCCGCGCGCTTTCAAGTGACTGGAATATTTTGGGGGCATTTCCGTTGCCAAAATCTTAAACGCTTAGCCATCATCATGCTTTAGCTAAGCACCAAAACATCGGGTGGGGGGCGACGGGGGGATTTGCATTTACATTTCGCAGAGGCTTTTATCCAAAGCGACTTACAAGGGAGAAAACAAAATGTTTCCATACTGGGAATTCAACCCAGGCCACCTGGGTGAAAACCAGGAATCCTGACTGCCAGACCATATGGGACGGATTGTTCCCAAAATATTGATACTCTGGATACTGTGTACTCCTTTTGAGGCCTGGTTATTGCATCAGCCGGATGAATCCGGAGGGATCAGCGTCGCTTCTCCTGCATGTCATTAACTAGTTGGGTTTTTCCCGGAGACACAAACGGGTTCACCCCTCAAGGACAAAACAGAGGACGGAGGACAATTTTTTAGGACACTGATGTTCACATAATGGACAGAGAGGACAGACGGTCTGACGGACGAGTGCAAGGAGCATCGATGTTAAACTAGAACGACCATCACGAAACAACTCTCAGGGTATCAGAGTCTCCACAGGGCTATAAGAACCCGGGACCCCCCCACCTACCATTAAGAACTGAGGAAGACCCTGAGATGAGAGGGTTTCCTCTTTAAACAACCTAAAAGAAGTCCAGCTACCTTTGACTCGATTGTTTAGGATTACCATGACCTGGATGAATGAGAATCAACGCAGACATATCATTTTAGATATATCAATGTGAAGCAACTTTACTGTCGTTATACAACGAATGTACAGCAGCAGTTTCAAGAAGAGAATGGAAGTTTAGTCCTGAGCCGCCAAACTTTCAGGCCGTACATGCATGTTTTGATGGTGGGAAGAAGCAGGAGCACCCGGAGGAACCCACGCAAAGCCGGGGAGAACCTACAAACTCCTCACAGAAAGGCCCTGTTCCAGGTGGGAATCAAATCCAGGATCCTCTTACCGTGCTTCAACACTCCTGGCCCAGTATTACTCGGCATCGGATTGAAACCAAACTGTGTGGCATCGCCCCACCGCTGCCGAACATAAAACTCGCTCATTAGCGTCGAACGTTTTGACTTACATTTTGTCTTTCAGTCCATCAGCTGCCTGCGCCGCTGCTGCATGTCAGACGGGAGCGGTATCAATCAATTCTCTCTTTTCTTTTTTTTTTTTTTTATCAGACGTCAGCGGATGAAAGCGGGACGCCTTGGAGAAGTGAAATCAGCTGGAGAGTTTCCATCTTTCCCCTGTCAAGCCGAAGGTAGCGGTGCTGATTGATGGCAAAAAAAAAAGACTGCGCGCGCGCGCGAGACCTTGCGGAAAAGTTCCTTTCACCGCGGCGGCCATTGTGTTCCGCGGTGCAGTTACAAGGAAAGTTGGCAACGCCGTCGACAGAACATCTATTTTATCGCCATGCTCCCTCAGCCTTTACGTTTCCTGGATCTTGAGAGCCGATAGAGACGAGAGCAGCGCGATCCCGCCCGCGATATGGACGAGCACTCATGCAACCGCGTCTCCCCGTGGTCACATAAAGCCTGAGAGAGACGGATCCATGCGTTCTACAGACGTCTCCATTAGTTAGGGGACCGCGCAGGGGAGCAAAGTAATGGATCTGGCTCCCAACTAATGAATCGGCTACAATCCATTTACCAATAGAATAAATTGTAGCTCTTTTACAAGACCAATTAACGCGTGATCAAGTCATCCGCTTTAAGGGGTGCGAGAAAACCACGATCCTCTCTTGAGCTAATATGTCCCATGCAGAAGAGTCCAGGATCTCAACGGCTTTAAACCTCGGGATTACAACTGCCTGGAACAAATTCCCAACGCCGAGCTGTTATGTGGAGTAATGGTTTGGTTGAGAGTCGGGCCGCAGGAGGGAGTGACTCAGCAAAAACCAGACAAAGACCGGTACAATTAGTCCGCCACCAGCTGCGTTACGAGCTAGCGCATGGAAGCGTTTAGGCCCTCGTGAAGTTTTAAAAAGGACCTGGACGAGAGCCGCGCGCCGTTCTAGCTGCGTCCACCTGAAATGAAACACCGGTCTGGAAAACGGTTCTGTTCGCTCGCGAGGCTGCGGGAGCCAATCAGCACAGCCGACGTGGTCCGAGCGGGGCGCTAGTTTAGCGGCGTTTTCAGTGATAGTTGGCAAACACAGTTGCCCGCGGGGAACTTTGGGGATTTACTGGCGGTTGTAGTCGAAAATTTATTTATTTTTTTACAGTTTTACCTGGACAAATTACGACTAGGATGCCGCTCCAGGAACAACCTGTCTGCCATGTTGGCCCTTTATAAATACAGCATGCGGGCGAGTGTAAGCTTCCTAACACATGTTTTCCATTTCTTAATAATATAAGATAATAGGAGGAAATCCATCAGCTTATTTTCATTATGGCTAATCACAGATATGCTGCAATAAAAGTAGCAAGTGGCCACCCAGTGCTGAAAGTACGACGTGTGTAGAAATCAAAACTTTTTTGACGCATTAAGATCAATAAGCGTTTCACAATCACATCCTGGACCTCCGAATGAAAAGAGTAAGCCTAACCAAAGCACCAAAAATAATGTGTTTTATATATCTAGAACATAACTTCTCCAACTACAGTAGGTGTCCTCAGGGTTTCCCACGTGAACCCTCTCCAGATTGCTCTATTTGTCCGCCGTTAATGAGAAAGCCCCCACCCAAGCCCACTTGTATTTATATATCCTTACACAAATCAATAACCCCACGCTCATTCCAGATGCAGCGCTCGCCTCCTTAGACCCTCCTCATTCCCAATCTCACGCTTTTCCAATTTGTCATCACAGCTGTTTAGCAGAGCCCCGCAGCCACTCCTTCCGAGCAATGAATACTTCCCATATGGCCTCCCGACATAAGCGGGGGTTCGCAAAATATTTCTTAAAGGCCTATTGTGAAAATTGTTTGCGTTGATTAAATTTTTTTTTTTGTGTGTGCTCATTTTCTCTGTTATCTTTCCTTGTTTAATGGAAACTTGTATGGTGACTGAGCCCCTCCTCCCTGTGCCTGATGCACGTTTCTGGGGGGGGGGGAACTATCGCCAAGTCATTTGCAAAAGCATGGCTCCAATTTTTAAACGCATTTAAAAACGATTGATACCAAAAAAAAAAATTGTAATACTACATGACTGTATCCTATTTCTCTTATGTTCTGCCTGGAGGCCTGAGACTGTTTTCAGGCAATTGTTTCCCATGCAAGTGTGATGCATTTTTGAATTTTTTTTTTATGCATAAATCACAGTAAGCGCACCATAAAAGCATGAAACAATGATGGAATCTAAATACAGCTCTGATTATGGTGACCGTTTCCAAGAGAGAAGAAGAAGAAGGGAAAAAAAAAAAAAACACTCAGCAGGCAGCTGGACACCTAAATGATAAATTCAGAGGAATGATGCCTCAAAGGCAGCAATCTACCATAATACCACCTTAAAATGACTCAGAGGCCAAAGGTTTAAATTCCACCTGTGGCAAAACTAAACTACCCTGCAGCAAATTGTTTGGAAGTGCTCAGCACAAACAAAACTTCCGCAGCAATTTTCTCCGGGGGAGGAAAAAAAAATAAAGTAAAGGCTTTAATGACGACATTAAGGCTTAATTATCCGTCCAGGTTAACTGTGATCGGCTCAGTCCCCCCGCTCGGCGCTTAACACCAGTAGCCCCCAGAGCTCCTGCAGCACCTCCTGCCAACTGCCAAATATTTTGTTACCATAACAACAGATGGGGAAGATGGAGCTGTTGAATCCTTTCAAAAAAAAAACAAAACTTGGACATCTCAGATTGTTCCAATTAATTTAAAAAAAAAAAAAAGTTGAGGATATTGCAGTAGTTGGGCCTTTTTTTCCTGCTATATTTGTTAATGGTAGCTTTGTCTCCCAGAAATCACTACGCTTCATTACTTAACCGCATCCGACTTGCGTTCTCAGCGCGACGCGTTTCTGCTCCAGCGGAAAGACACGAGAAAACATCATTATTTGGTTGAGTCAGAGGACGTTTCAGTCCAGGCGCAGAACAAGCACGGCTGTCATAGACATAATCTGCAGGGGAGAAACAGCCGATCAGCCATAACATTACGACCACAGCACGTTCACCACAGAATATGACACCACGGCGCCGCAATAAATTCTCCCTTTCAGGAGTTTAATGTCGAATTTTTTTTATTTTTTTTTGCATCTGCATGTGAGAGGTGTTGACAAATTTTTAATGATTATTTTTGGCTGTAATTTGTGATGTTTTCAAACTGCACCGGGTTGTACTGAGAGGTATGTCCTTCCACACTATTGCATATGAGTGGGATGACCAAAATATTAGGGACACCACTCAGTGTAACCCAGAGCAGCGTCAAAACTTACAGTCGCTATCATTCAAATATGTCAACACCTCTCTAAAACACATTCAATTAAAAACTGATTAAACTCCTGAATGGAGCTGTGATGCTGTTCGTCTGTGACTGGGAGACACTGAGCGGTGTCCCTAATAATTCGGTCACCAAAAACGAACATGAGTGGGTTGCCCAAATTATTAGGGACGCCCGTAAGGCGTCGACGTCCCTCCCACACAGATCCGGCGCTCATCATTGACCCGCCCGGCTCTCGTCGCTGACCCCGCCTGAGCTCCCGCAACGCAGCTCGGCGCTGCGTGCGAAGCCAGCTGGCCCGCGTACGAGGCCGCGTCACTAACGTGACGTACGTTAGCATGTCGAAGCTTACCTGCGCTTCCCCGGGCGGGAGACAGGTGAGCCGCGGGCTGAGCGGGAGACAGGTGAGCCGCGGGCTGCGCGCGGTTCACACGCTCCTGCGTCGCTGCCGTGGCGCGCCAAGTCTGCGTTAACATGTTTCGCATTTAACAGATTTATTCGTCTTGTTGTATATATTCCCGCACTTTCGAGCGTCGTCTCGCATTCGGGTTTACTCGGCTTCCCCCCGCCATAATTTGTAACGTCTTCTTCTCCGTCGCTGGCCCACAGCGCGGTGGTGGCAGACGGCGGGAGCGCTGCTGCCCCCTGCGCTTCCGGTGGTGTACTGCAACCACAAGTGAAGGCGCCGCGAGGACGCCCCGTTCATTAAACCGATGAAAAAAAATTTTGGGGTCGACGTAATCGATTACTAATCGTTGGAGCGCCAGTCAAACACGCAGTGACAGATGTCACTGCTGCAGTTTCCCCCCTCGAAACCTATTTGAGGACTCGGTTCAGTTGTGTCGAGTGCGGAAGAAAGAAAGAAAAAAACACACAAAAAATTTCTCGGGGGTGCCGTTCGGTGATTATGTCTTTTTTCTCGCTTCGGTGCACGTGAGAAAACAAAGCGCTCGTCGCTGAGGAATCCGCTGAGACTGAGCCGCGGAGTAAACCTCGAAGAAAAGAAAGAAAACAAAGAAAAAAGAACAGCAGAAGAAGAAAGCTGCGCGGCAGACACCCCGAGGTTCCCCTGCCGCCTTGCGTGCTACCTTGGAAACGCCGAGGCTGGATGGAAAGGAGAAGTGGCACCTTGCAGGTGCCTGAAGGCGGCGGCGGCGGCCGGCGCCAGCGCTCGCTGGCTCGCTCGTCAGCGGGGACGGGCGTGTCACGCGCCGCCACGTGTCATCAAGCTTTGACGGCGCCAACGCGACGGCCCGACCCGACGGGCCACGCGGACGCTCCGGGAGATGAGCGCAGGAACAGCGGGGGCGCAACCTCCCCCCCCGGGCGCGACGTCGAGGGAGCTCCGGCGCCGTCCGTCCATCCGTCTCAGCGGTCCATCATCGTAACTCATCGTGCGCGGGGGGGTGCAGGAGGGGGGGGGTAGGGGGTGCGATTCATCACCTGGACGCGAGGAAGCCGGCTCGGGCCGCGGCAGCCGTCAGAATCAAGGTCGCCGCTGTTGTTGTTTTAATGGGTGACCTTTCTTTAACTGTGGGACGGTTGGCTGGACGTGTGACTGAGAGCTGCACCGCCGTGACGGCGGAGCGGAGACAGTGATGGAGAGGCCAGGCGAGACAGGAATTTCACAAGAGTGAGGGGGCGGGTGGGGGGGCTCGGAGGAGCAGGGAGGGAGAGGGAAGGGAACACCGGCGGCCGGACCGTGTTTGTATTTGTGTCAAGCTTGCACGTTATGTTCAGAGACTGTACATTTACATCACATTTAAGGTGAAACGTGCGATTCCTGCTTTTATTGTGCATCATTCGGCGGAGTTGTTGGCTTGGTGCCGGGCGGCTCAGTTCCCGGGTAATGATTCGAATCTTCCTACTGAATCAGGAGTCCGAGCTCTCCACGAACCCGGAGCCCACGAGTCCTCTGGTTTGCTAATGCGAAGTACACGAGGTCAGCTAGCGGACTCACCGGAAGCACGGCGGACTCGGGCGACTCGGTTCGCTGACCTCACTCCAGTCGCTGAACCTGATCTACAAGTTAAACATGGCAATAAACAAGTGGTCAGAAACACTGGTAGGTGTCACCTGGCTGCTGTATTTCATACACATGCCATGTTGATGCTTTTTAATTTGTTTTTTTTTTGCATGCACTTTTGTATTTATTTTAACAGTTATAATTTTTTTTGGCATGTTTTGCATTTTTGTCCAGTCTGGTGGTTTTTCTTGATATAACTATTTAAAACATTTAGCTCTAAGTCCGTCTCTAATTTGCATAATTTGCATCTTTACTGCATTTCTTGCTCTTTTTATATTTGTATTTTATTCTCACAAATTCAAATGATAACTTTTACATGTTTTGGCCCTGTTTAGTTGTTGTACTACATTTAGCGTATTTCATTTTGGTTAACCTATAATTGTTATTTGTGAAACTCTTTATTTTAATTTTATTTAATATTTAATTTTTCTTTTTTAATTTATTTTATTTAATATTTTATTTTTGAATTTATTTTTATTTAATGTTTTATTTTATTTTTAAAATTCATTTTATTTAATATTTTATTCTTATTTTATTTTATTATATATATTTTTGGGGGGGTTGGGTCGGGCACACTGACTTACGTGACTGTGATTCCAGTTAACCGGACTCAAGACTAACCCAAGTCCGTGAAATGAAATTTAAAACGAGTTTAGC
>CAAKHG010033183.1:0-10784 GCA_901007715.1 Dactylopterus volitans
TCATGTACTACATACTGCATACTACATACTCACACTTCATCTACTACTGCCTTCTACATACTCAAGATTCATGAACTACATGCTGTCTACTACATACTCAAACTTCATGTACTACATACTATCTACTACATGCTCAATCTTCATGTACTATATACTTCATGTACTAAATACTGCCTCCTATACACTTCATATCCCAAATACAGTCTACACCATATGCAGCATAGTGTGTACAACTTACTCAGCCTTCATGTACTATATACTGCTGAAACATTCTTATACTTCATGCACTACATGCTATCTACTACATGCTCAATCTCCATGTACTATATACTGCATACTACATACTCACACTCCCTACATACTGCCTTCTACATACTCAAGGTTCATGAACAACATGCTGTCTACTACATACTCACACTTCATGTACCACATACTTTCTAGTACATGCCCAGACTTCATGTACCACATACTGTCTAGTACATGCTCAGACTTCATGTACTCCATACTGCCTGCTACTACTTTATTCTCAAACTTTATGACACATTTCTCACAAATGGAGAAATTACTTGTTTATACTTGTTATTTAATTAAAAAAAAAAGATGATTTATCTTGGAAACAAAAGGAACACTGGTACTTTTTTTTTAAATAGATAACTTGATAAATCTCTTTAAATATTGCAACTTTCCAGTGAGACGTTACCCGGATAAACTGAGCACCCACTGAGAAGCTACGTCTTAAAATATGAAGACCTTTTAAAATGACTGTTCAGCAGCCTGCCACAGCTGCTGCAGGCAAACACGCCGGCCCCTTTAGATGACTGATGTGGTATAAATGTATAAACTGTTGCGTATTATGCGCGTTCCACACAGGAACGCCTGGGATCATTTCGGATGCATGCTTGCAGCAGAGCTGGCCGCGCGGACGACAGGCGAGGACGAGTCTCTTACACACTCGTGCTGTCTCGGCGTTTTTCGATGAGCCCGACCGGATCTTCGCGGACGAGTCCGCCAGTCCGCTATTTTTTGTTTTCGTTGGCGGACAATTTTGCCAAATGCGTTTCTCTGATAAGTTTACACTGAAAATACTCTTCTCAAGTCTTCCTGTTAGACATGGAACTGCACAGCTTCCATGGTAAAATTTCACAATATGGGAACTGGTGGTACTCTGCATCATCACCAGCGATGTTAAGCCATTTCTGCTGCTGCGTTTTCTCGAAAATTTTTTTTACAAATTTGATTTAGTTAGTGCAGGTTTTCACTCTTTGCACTTGAAGTCTTTTTTCGTGCTACATTTGAGCTTTAGTTTGCATTTTGTGGTTATCCAGAGCATTTTTTTTTTTTTTTAAATCACAGACAACCCGTCGCTAAACACCACGAACCGCGTGGAATCACTTCCTGTGTTCTTCTTTTTCATTTTCCACCATTTGAGTGTCATCGAGTACCTGCATTCTGACCATCGCCGTCGAGTGTGAAGCTGGAGGGAAAGCGAAGAGTGGATCTGACTCACAAGCACACACACACACACACACACACACACTCACACAGGTGGCCACAAGGTAGTCCGGCCTAGACCCAGGCCTATTTTACTCCAAATGGGACCGTCATGCATAAAGTCATCGCCATGCTGTATTCAAGAAAAGGTGAAACTAGCAATTGAGACCATTGACCATTGAGACCAAGTCGCTTGCAAAGTGGTGTCACGTTCAATCAAAGCAGATCCGAATTTTTTTTTGGCAGCTGCCAAAGTTCGCCCCTGAATGAGTCCCGGGCGTCAACCGTCAGACCCTCATGTCCTGTGAGAGTTTTCATTCAGTTCGCAGGCTTTGATTTTCCTTGACAAAATCATCATCGCTATTTGGAGCACAGTTTAACCACGTCTGAGCTCCGAGATAAGACTGTTGTTCACCATGGATTGGATTTAACTTCGAGCTGGGAGCATTAATGCTTACAGTGGTTCTCGAAACCTTAACACATTTTGGCAGACACTAATCATGTGACCTAGTTTGTCCTCGACTTCCTCCCTTAATCCCAGCGTGGATGGGTACCCGGCAGAATAGGACCCCAGGACACCAACTGGCTCCTTTTAGCCACTTTTTAATTTTTAATATTCAGTATTTTTTGCCTCTTTTAATGCTAGTGACATGAGATTTTACAAAAGTTAATGGTTTGGATCAAGGTTCGGGTGCCCATTTACGCCCATCCAAAACCACATTTTTTTGGATATACTCCAATTTAGCCGCAACATAAGATGATAACTGTGACAATCTGAGCCTCTGGGTGGGAAATTTAATTTTTTTGACATTTTCCATGAAATTACATATTTAACTACTAGTTGGCAGCAGAGCTAATATACAGGGGGCCTGAGTGTGATTTTTTTGATAGAGACCTGTGCGGCTGAAAAAATAATAATTAATCAAAATACTCCAAACAAAATACAAAATTTTTTGTTCAAATAGGGGATGCTATTATGAAAAAAAAATTAAATAAAAATCAGTTCAAAAATTTGCAAAACTTTATAGTTGTGGTTCGGGCTGATGCTGATCAAAAAATTTGAATGCTGAAAGTGGAAAAAAAAAAATTATATGATTTTTGTAGCACTTTTTATGAAGGGACACACTGAGGTCCCCAGGTTCCTAAGTGTGAGTGACTCTGTGGCTAATACAACGACCGAGGAGACGTCCTCCGGTGTGCCGGATGGCATTTTCGGTTTTAAAAAGCCTCCAGATGGAAGTTTGGGTGAATCCAGCGTCGTCTCCACATGTTGCAGCGATGAACTTTCTTACCACAAAAGCACAAGTACTGTCAAGCACATTTTTGCTAATGTTAGCAACAATGCTAACACCGAAAATGGGTCCAAAACATCATTACCTAGAAGACCTCAGGAGACCATCATGCAAGCCTACCTCCAGGTTAAGCACAACTGCATTACTACATTACTACTACTTTTACTGTGCTTGCTGGAGACCATCAGACACCAGTAAGTAACCATGGCTACCTCGATGAAACAGTGCACCTCACCGATGGCAAGTCGCAACAAAGCCGGCACGTCCAAGTACGGTTGCGGAAAGTCCGCTTCTGCAAATTTAGATCTTCCAAAAAAGTTGTTTCAGAATACGAACTTTTGAATTTAAAAAAACAAAACAAAAAAAACTTAGCGCATGCAGCAGACGGGCGGTATCGAGCTTGTTTGCTTTCAACTTGGCTGCATGTTGCTTGATATTGATTACATGTTGTGTCCATGAAAGCCCTCAGTCAGTGCGATTTCAGATCAATGGCTTCAGAGGCTCCAGATTAATATGTCTTCAGGGTGTTTTTTGTGTGTGTGTGTGTGTGTGTGTGTCTGTCTCTATATATTAATGCCGGTGAGAAAACAGACCCCGCCGCTTTAGCTAGCATTTGCTCCACAGAGAGGGGGGAAAAAAAAAAGAAAAAAACCCACTGGGAGGGAATGATGCGTGAAGACTCCTAATTTCTAATGTAAAGTGATTTAACGCTGCCAATGCAAAGTGTGTGTAGCCTTCTGTCTGTGTCTGTGTGTGTGTGTGTGTGTGTGTGTGTATGAAGTGTGTATTCTCGCGCTGCTATCCATATGTCAGCATGCACCATATGGACGTATCCCCGCGCATTTATGGCGCTTGTCTGTGTTGACTGCCGCGTTTTCAGAAAAAAATGGGAGACGGCCTTTTATGCTGTTGCCATTGGCCTCAAACCAAATCGCACCAACTGAGCCTTTACCCATAAAACTGTCTCTCTCCCTCCCCTCTGACTCTCTGCACGAGGGGGGAAAAGGGATATTTCTCCGTTCAACTCGCAGGAACAACCTGCCTCAAATCCTCCGGGCAGCTCAGTAAATATCGCCTCTTGCCTAATTGCAGGTTTTCCAAGGTGTAGATGGAGTGAGAGTAAAATAACGCAGGGCTTCTAATTTAAACTTGACTCGAGCTGCAGTGACTGTGGGACAAGAGTTCACTTCGGCCTGCAGACACAACGCTCAACCCTGCCTTCTAAAAATGACATTCGTCTGCAACTGGACTCAAGACTTAGTTATGTTTTGACAATAAATGTATTTGTTTGACACTTTTTTCGTTTTTTAATCTGTTGGTTAGTGACTGAATGATTTGTGATGCAGACAGATTTAGGCACAAGAGGGGGATGATCATATTTGAAATAGACACACCGTTGCAAATGTGAAAATAACTATTGAACTGGTGTCCCTCCTTCCAGAGTCTGGTGCTGGTTTCACCCGCCCACTCTCTTGCATGGACTTTGTATGGGGACGTGGTTTTCAAGAGACGAGGCTGCAATTTGATGCGGGGTCTCTCGGGGCTTATGCGTCTTGAATGGGCAGCCGGAACGGTGCGATCTCTCGTAACAGAAGGTCAAGTGATTTATATGCTTGTTTACGCTTTTCGACCACTTCATGAAAGGTCTTCTGCCGGTGTGGTCCATCAGCTTCAAGGTTGGAGTTAGGTTCAGAAATGCTCTCCTTCCTACCTTGGTTGAAACAAGTGGTTCAGGCAACTGAGCGTCACTGGGTGCCTTCTCTTTGTGGAACCCCAGTAGACCAGCAACCATGACACCTTCAAAGACACTCAAACCACCTTTCTTCTCCATCCTGATGCTGGTTTGAACTTCAGCAGATCTTCTTCACCACGTCCACGTGCCTAAATGCTTTGAGTTGAGCAGTTGAACAGGTGTACCTAATAAAATGGCCAGTGGATGTACAGCAAACTACATACACAGATTGCGATTAATGAGGATGTATAAGGTAAGATAAAACAGCAGGGCTATGGTCAGGTGTCATTGAGGGCATTCATGTGAAAGTTAACAGTGTCCAGTGATCATCCCCAGAGGTCTTCATTGCAGGTGGGTTTTGCTCCGTCACGCAGTTCAAGAAGTTATTCATTTTGTCACCCAGTAATTCAGCTATGAAAATAGCACGACTGCTATTCTGACCTCGGTGGTCTCAAAAAGATATGTAAATAGCAGTATTCCTGTAAATAGGAGTATTTCCATCACAGGATGAAGTATGATTTGATATAGTTTGTAGTTATTTATCAATAAGCCATCTATGGATGGTTTGAAATTTGACTTTGGAACGCAGTCCCACTCCCATCTTACAGTAGACTGACGCCTCCAGCCGTTCCCGCCACTGTACGCAACCCGCCTCAGCTCTGGAGGGAGCTTGCCTTCCAAAATAAAACGGTCTTCAAACATAATTATGTTTTATGATGTGTTAATAATGTGATTGAGGTCCATTTAGGTTTAGGCACAAGAACCCTTGGTTAGGGTTAGGAAAACACTGCGGCTTTGGGTCGAAGTTACTACTTCCTGGTGTTTTGTCAAAAACATACAACTCAAATTATCTCACTTTCCCCAGCGCTGAAATCTCGAGCAGGACTGGAGCTGCCGCCATCTCCTCGTGCAAACTCTGGTATTTGCTTGGCCCACGCGACGTCTCTCACATCTACCCCACCCCCTACTTTCTGGGTATTCATAGACGTCGCCTGCGTTTTACAGCCCCGCGGATCCAAAGGTGCATCCAAAACTGACGCCTGCAGCGGCGCAGTCCGACACGAGGATATGGCCTGCGTGCGCTGGAGCAGTTTGGACTTGGACTTTTGCTCGCTGAAGCGTGAGGAGGTCCGTGTGTGTCACTGTGAAGGTTCGCAGCGCCTGACCTGGGAGAGGTGGGTCCGACGGAGGTCCGCGCGCGAGGGCCTGCTCACCCCGCGCTGGCAGGCGCCGTTCTGACCTACATGGTTGAGTTGGTGTGGATGACCTAATCAATAGATTTTCTTCCGATATCGATTCGGCTTCTGCGGGTCCTCTCAGCCACAAGATTCTCACAAAAATTGCCCCTCTGTATCTGCACGTTGGAACATTACTCAAAGCGCCGTGTGGCACTGCTAACCAGCCCGCCTCTGGATCTGCGTGATCATCTGGTGGATCGGAGACAAGCAGGCCCATGTGCAGCACAACGCCGGCAATTAAGTGGACCTACAGCTCGCGCGCGGCGCAGAGGTTGCTCCAAGGTTGGGGGGGAAAAAAAAAAAAGGGGAAAGAAAATTCAATATATCGGCTCCTTCCTCTCTCTCCCAATAAATGTCAGGGCAAAAGATGGAAGCGGTGAGACGGTCGGAGGGGGGAACAGCCGCAGCCTGTTAATTTAGGAGGCAGCAAGGTTAATTTACGGGGTGCAATATATTTGTTCATTACACATCCAAAGTAAACAGGCTGTGATTTTTGTTTTATTGGAGCATTACCTAACTGTAAGCTTTTTTAGCACGGCAGCTTTGGCTTAAGAAGGAGGTAGGGGAGGTTTTTTTTTTTTTTAGGGGGGGGCTTTTCCATTAAAACTACAACAGATTCCCTATTATTGGCTGAAAATGAATTGGGCACTATGGGCCGGTGGAATGAATGGAGCTTTGATTGGTTTAACTGAATACATGAGGTCCCGGTCAAGCCGGCGACGAGTCCCCTTGGAGCGCAACCAAGAATGAAGTTATGGGCTCCCAGTGTGAGAATGAGAAGTATGTGTGAGAGAGGAGGGAGACCAATAAAGCCGACTGCCTGGTACACCGGCTAAATGCGCGCCTCCTGACCAGAGAGGATTCTTAATGCTGATTATTTTCAGATGTCAAAGCTCCGCTGTGCCGCTGAGGCCTCGAACCGGCTTCTCCTGCCTTGTCGGGCTTCGGCCTCTTAATCATTAAGATTCTCCCATGGTTACAGTTTGTTTAATACAACAAGTCCTCGAGCTCGTTCCCGTAACGACGTGTTGATTATGGGGGAGAGCAAACATGCGGCAGGGGGAACAGGGAGAGGACAGTTGGCTCGGTGGCGCAGTCCGGGGGCCTCCAACCTGCAGGCGCAAGTCGGGAGATACTCGGAGGGACGACGCAGCCGAGAGGACTGCGAGTGAGACGGATTTAATTGTTAACATGAGGAATTAACTTGGGCGCTTAGCGGGAAGTAGGTCAACCGGCACGCAGACGTAGCCGGCGAGTCGGAGGAGAAGTCGCCCGGAGCCGAGACGCCGTCGATTGGTGATGGAGGAATGGCGCAGGATGTGGGGTGGCTTGGACAGCTTCCGAGCGGAGGGCTGGATCGGAGGAGAGCTGGGATCCACAGCTGAGGAGGCGAAGGGGGAAGGAGATGGAACAGGGTTTCTTCATGATGCTTTTAAAGTTAACCATTTTGACGTTTACAAATCATCAGCTAGTGGATAGTTGGATGAGACAATGGGAAACTGTGCTTGAGGCAACAGCATTTGCACCGAGCCTCCACGCAGAGCTATTTGGAAACTCAGGGTTCTATTCCAATGTGCATTGGAAACCGAGACCTTTGGACGTGATGGCATATAAGCCCAATGTTTGCTCTCCGATTGGGTATCACAAATTGACCATGGCAGTCTTGTCATCATTCCCTGCAAAGAAATCTCTGGTCACTTGTGTCTTCAGTGTTGCTGTCAGCAAATGGGATTTCTAACCTTTTACTTCCTGTTTCCACCTGTTGGTCCCGTCATATGCATTTACATGGAGTGTCACAGTGGACAGATAGTAGATCTGGAGTCTACTCAAAACTCATTTTAACATCAGCCACCCCAGTGATTCTCTCTCCCGCTCGGTCCTTGCACCACAACCGTTGACCTTTTACCCTCCTCAATGTTGTTGTTTTTTTTGTTGGTTTATTTGTTAGCAGGATTATGCAAAAAAACTACCAGGCTGATTTTCATGAAAACTTAATGGAGGGGCGCCGCGTGAGCAATGGGAAGAAAAAAAACCCCAAAACGTTACATTTTAGGAAAGATCCTTTCATCTTAGCAAAATTGAGACCAAATTTACGACGGCTGCCTGCGAGTGCACATCCGGTCTTTGTGTTTGGTGTAGTTCCCTTCAACTACACAAGTTTAGCTCATGTTTTATTCATACACACACAGGCATATGTGACTTATAGCTTTAAGAGATTGGCAGCAGCTCGACTGGCAGCCTGTCCACCACCCAATTAGTCAGAGGTCCAAAGCTTTATTTTGGCCATCCCACTCATATGCATTAGGGTGCCCAAATATTATGGCCCCCTCCCAGTATAACCCAGTAGAGTTCAACAGCGTCACAAATTACAGACCTAATAATAATCATTAAAATGTGTCAACACTTTTCAACCTCTCAACTTTTCAGTTTAACCTCATAGTCCCTCTGTGTGCAGATTTTTTTTTTTTTTTCAGAGCTGTTGAATTATAGTCAATGGTAAACATGCAGCGCTCATAATGTTCTGGCCACGGCGGAGGTTACGTTCCACGACAAGGTCTACATGAGGCTGTCGGCGGGAGCCAAGCTACCTTTTTAAGACTTTACCACCCGCCAATATTCACTGACAGTAGCACCCTTATCAGCTAAAATGATTTTTTTTGCCCCTCAATTAAATTAATCTGGATTCTTAACTTGATGCACCGATGCTTCTTGGACCTGCACCGACCTTGGTTGGAAAAGTCGCTGTGCGGCTACAGACGCCGTTAAGCTCAGGCTCTGGTTTGGCCAGGTCAAGGTCGGGTTTACGACGCGGGTTTACGCGCGATAGCTGAGCGCCGATGAGATGACGGAACGGACGGAATCTGTGGCCGAGATGGCAAAGAGAAGGGGCGAGCCCCAGCCATCTAATGACCATAAAAGCGAAAGCGGCCATGCTCGCCCCACAGCTGCCAGCGTCTTGTTTTTATTGCCCACCCCGAGTTAGCGGCGTGACACGGGCGCGTTGCACCAACATCATCCCGCGAATAAGCGCACTCACCCGGGTGCGAAGTTCCCACTGAAGCCGACTGGATGTGAGCCCATAAAAAAAAAAAAAAACCCCGGGTCCACTGCGGCGCCATCTGAGTCCCAAACGCCCGTCCCCGCTGCCGACAGGAGCCCATTGTTGGCGCGTTTAAGCCTGGTTTTTCGGGGAAGGCGGCCGCACGTAGACCCGCGTAATGGTTTTCAGCGTTTTAAACAGGGATAAAATTGACCGTCAAACCTCAGCTCTCAGCGAGTTCTTTCCCCCCCTCCGGCTCTCTCGCCGCTCTCCGACGCGAGACACCGGGCGGTTAACTCGGAGGGTTAAGCCTTGCCCATGGGCTGTGAGAAATGGCAGGTCTAACCGCAGTGTCCGTTGCAGGTCCACCCAGGATAAATACATGTAATTAGCAGATGCTCCTGACAGCGAGGTCAGTTTTAAGGGCCGCCCGGGGCATCCGACTGGCTGCGATTGTGGCTTGTAGCTCGTCTTTATTTCACCCCGCAGGAGATCTGGGAAGAAAACTTTCTGCGGAGTCATGGAGGGTTCTGCAGTTTCCTCCTCTCTTCTGGCTATTTCATCCCTAAACGCGGATCTGACTTGCTGATGAGCAGGTCGGAGCCGGGTGACACCCACACACAAATGCAAGGCCCAGACGCGATTCAAAATGTGTGTGCGTGTTAGCTTATTTCCTGGTTTTACTCACAGCGCAGGTGTGTGTCCGTCCACACGCATATGCGGCACGTTGTGTTTATTTGTCACCGACGCGGCGCCTGGCGTGACGCCGGACGCAGCGCAGGAGGCCCGCCGGAGGACTGCCGCCGCTGGTGGAAGGGGAGGCCGGCGCTCCCTCGACCCGACTGGCCACTCACGGGCCCCAGATGGCGTGTGACCTGACAAATGGGGGTTACCAAAGGTCAGGAGGGCGGCTGCAGGGTAGCTATAGCCGGTCGATGTGGGTGGTATAGGTGTCATGTGGACTTATCTTTAGTTTGAAAGTTGAAAACGGCTAAACGCCAGATTTCCGATTGAACAACATAAATATCTCAGAAACGGTAATAGTTCCACACCAAGTCGGTCCAAATTTAAGAGGGGTCCTCAAGAACATTAGGTAATCAGTAAGAAACCCACAGAAATATGAAGCAATTTTCAATAAGTAACATTTCCACAATCTTCTCAATCTTCTCGCTGCTTTTCAAATAATACAACTTGAACATTGTTCTAGAGAATTATGTCATGCTTTAATGACTTATCATATCATATCGCAGGAGGAGAGGGGAAAGGGGATCCTGCAGCACTTTTGCACTAGCGCTTTCCTTGCTGCCACTTGACCACTTAAATAACATTGTCTACCTCGTGTGCATATTTACCCATTGTCTTTGATATTGTCCTTATATTGCATTTCTCTATGCTTTATTTTTATTCTTTCTTATAACTTGCACTTTATGCACTTTTTACTTTTACTATTTGCTGTTGATGGTGTGCTGGGAAGCTAATTTCCCTCAGGGAACCCTCCCTAGGGATTAATAAAGTATAATTGAATTGAATTGAATATAATTTTTCAAGCAGGCTACGATATCTTCTACGGGAGAGGATTAGGGCCACTGAAGAAAAAATAATTCAGAGAAAAAAAGTCAGAATTCTGACTTTAATTTAAGAATTCTGACTTTTTTATGATACCTAAAAAAAAAAATTGGGAGGATTTTGTTTCATTTCTGAAAAAAAGGTCAGAATTATGACTTTAGTCTCAGAATACAGACTTTTTTCCAAAACCTAAAAAAAAAAAAAAATTCTTGGAGAAATTTTTTTTCAGAAATGAAAAAAAGCCTCCCGAATTTAATTTTTTTTTTTAGGTATTCAGAAAATCCTCTTCTGTAATCTTCTTTATGAAATATGAGAAAGAATCATTTTTTTGACAGATTCAGAGCGCATGGATCGGATGAAAGGTGACTCTAGATATCGCTACACACACATACGCACACACACACACACACGGGTGCTAGCTAGCC
>CAAKHG010033184.1:0-12364 GCA_901007715.1 Dactylopterus volitans
GGAGTATTCATGCCACTGCAAAATGTCCATTTGTATGAGCGCGCGTGTGTGTGTTTTGGTTTGGTGAGTAACAGCAGCTGACAGAGAAACATCGACACTGGGACCTGCAGGACCAACCGGTAATATGGTCTGCTTCTACTGTGAGTGTGTGTGTGTGTGTGTGATGTGATTCTAGAATCTCAGCAGATGTGTGAACTTTGACATTCCTGTGCTAAGGTTAGAACGCCATCATGTTTCATGTTCATCACATGAAGTATGTTCCATGTTTTTGGTCTCATGCGTTTGCTAACATTAGCGTCCGATTGTCTGTTGCATTGAGGGACCGGAACAATGATGGTACGAATGCAAACTGCAGCTCCTCATGTTCAGGTTTGTTTTACGTGATGCACGAAGAGGTGATATCCAATCAGCATGCCAGCAGGGCACCTGGAGCCAGAACCTTGAGCAAGAACCTTGAGCAAGAACCTGGGGTCAGAAGCTGGAGTCATATCTGTGGTGGTGCATGATGCCAAATTGAAGATGGATTCTGGATTTTACTGTCCTGATCTGATGATTGATGTGACAACGTTCAAGGAATCAGAATTCAATTCAATCAGAACTCATTTCAGTTAAACAAAATTTCAAAATTTCCCAGAAATTTGCATCAGCAATAATTAGAATATATTGCATGATCTTGCATTACTAATCAGCTCTGGTAATATCTCCAGCGCTCTATCCTGGTCTCTGGATATGTCTGCTCATGCTTCTACTCAGGAGGGAACTTCTCTTCAGTGGTATCAGGTACCAAGCAGATCACAAAAATCTTGAGAACGTCAGCCTGCTTGAGGACATCCACCATCACTTATGTCCTCATAAAAAAGAAGATGTCAGGACTGAGCCACCACATGCCGTCACTCAGCCCTAACCCAGCAGAACCATGGACCTCCCAGACTTCAGCATCATCTGCTCCAGCGTCTCTGGGCTGCCTGGAACCCAGCAGCAGTTTGGAGATGCGACTCTGGTTCTTCATCTTCAGCTGACCATGTTTGACCGACAGACTGAACACAGGAAGCAGCTAGTGACCATGAAAGAAAGAAGTCTGTCCAGCCTTCTTAGCTTAGCATGTCGCTAGGCTAGCACTAGCTTAGCGAAATGCCATACACTTAAGTTGTTTAGTTGATTTAAAAAAAAATGTTTTAGAATTGTTGAGGAAAAATTTTAACGATTTCAGACAGATAACATTGGAGCCGCTGTGGGAGAAGCTAAAGAGTCGCAGGTCCCTGACTGCTGGTTTAAAACCTGAGCAACATGAAAGGTGTCAGTTTTCATGACAGCCCATCCAGTCATTGTCCAAGTGTCAGATGATCACCTAGACCATGAGTATTCATCCTCTGAGGAGCTTCTGGCAGCAACATCACGCCCGAACCGTCACTGACTCACACACACTCTTGTGCGACTGTGGCTCCTTCAGACGTCCCAACACACTCCGACTAAACATCTCAGGAGGTGTCCCTCTTCATTTGGCCAAGTTCATTCTGAGTTCCACCAGTCCACTTCACAAAAGTTGAGAGCCAATAACAACAGAAGGGGAGCTCCGATTTCAGCCTGCATACAGCTGCTAGCTTACAGCTAACGTACAGCAGCTAGCCTTCAGCTAACGTACAGCAGCTAACGGTTGTTCAGTGACGTCCGTCTTTACATTCAGTCTGATTGTTCAATCATTTACATTTTCAGTGAAATGAGCCTTTTTTCATGGGGAGCTTCTCTGACTGGACCATGACAATGACACAAGCCATGGAGGATGGTGAGAAAAGCACACACACACACACACACACACACACACACACACACACACACACACGTTCATATTTCATATTCATATTTTATTGCATCTGGCAGACACATGGAGGAGTCAGAGCCTGATTGGTCCCGATTGATGCTTTGCCACGGAAACTGTGGCGGCGTGTCAGACATCGTCTCCCTTCTCATGCATTTTAAACCCTAAACAAAACTCTGTTTCGATGAAAATGTTATAATTTGAAGGCCACTCTTTATTTTGCTCCAGCTCAGCTGATGGAGTCCTGATCCTCCCTGTGACCTCTGACCTGTGTTTAATTTGAAGTTAATCTGATGTGAAGCCTAATTGCTGTTAGTATCTGCGCGGGGTCTCGGCTCCTCCGTAATCTAAATCCTGCTTCTGTGTTGTTGCGTTGCCATGGTGACGCAGGAGACACACACACCTCATCTTCCTGTGTGTGAGGAACAGCTGTTCTGAGGAAGCTATGAAGCAGTGAATGTGGCACAATCAACACTCACTCGCTCTTTGTCAGCAGTAGATTTAGCGTTGGCTGTCGCAACACTTCCAGGGATCGATTCTGCTCCACTTAGATTTATTCACGCACACCATCAGTGACCGTGAGGTGAAAGTGCAGTTGGACACGTGCGGCCTCCAGCCAGGCTGAGGTGCACCTGCACCCGATGATCAGAGTCTGAAACCCAGACTGAAGCCTGGGCCAGTCCAGTACCAGGTCCCCACGTCTCCTGCATAATAACTGTCAGTTTTGGACCCCAGTTGAAAGTTGAGGCGGCCTGAAAATAAACAGAATTATTTCATATTAAAATACACAGCAAGATTTATGCCACTTCTGAAATATTTCGCACTTTTAAAAGAGCAATGAAAGCACTAAGCAGCAAAGTTCTCGTATGGTAGAACAGAAGAGTGTAGTTAACAGGCGGTCCACCCTGGGGTGCTGTAACCCCGAGGAAAGTTTGTTGCGTGCTTAAAAACAACAAAATAGATGAACTGGCCCTCAGTGGAGGACCCACATCTGCCATCATTATGCAGAAATACTGTCCACATGAAAACATCAATGATGAAGAAGACATTTCAAACATCGCTCACCTCAAGCCCCCCTGTCAAGCCGGTCTGAGGTCCTCCAATCAATCAATCAATCAATCAATCAATCAATCAATCAATCAATCAATCAATCAATCAATCAATCAATCAATCTTTATTTGGATAACACCTTTCATACATTTTACAATGCAACATAAAGTGCTTCACAATATCAAACCAAGTACAACTGTTAAAGCACCTGCCCCTCATAATATCCACGCACGCGCTGACACACACACGCATACAAACACACGGAAAAAAACGACCCGCTCCCACACACACACTCCAACACTAGATTAAAATGTAAGATAACGCATAAAGACAATGGCGAGGCACTGAGGATGAGGGTGAGGAAAGCACCACCCGTGTCCACAGGGAACGCTGCCACAGAGCCCAGACTGCGACCCGGTGGACCATGGAAGACTCCACACAGGGTGCAGAGCCCCACAGCCCCCCAGACAATAAGATGACAATTAAATAATGAAATAGAACCAATGATAAAATAAATAAGTAGGTGGACAAAATAAGATAAATGTATAAATAAGGATTCAAAAACCTAAATTGCATAAAATTCATGTCATATATCAAAAGCACAGGTATGAAATAATAATAATAGTAAAAAGGTCGGTCTGGGACTGACATGGTCCATGAAGACATCGCAGATGAAGCTGCTGTGGAGCCTGAATATCTGAGCTCGGAACATTATCCTTCAATGCTGCTTTGCCACTTCAGTACACAACTTATTTTTGGACATTTTTAACGAATGGGAGTTATGTTAATGCATTTGTGCATATCTGCATATCCATGTACCTGCATGTCTTTGCTGCCTCTGATGACCTCCTGCTCCTCCCGTCTGCATGTCTACTGCTGGAGATGTCAGCCAGGTTTTGGCCGGGGTTCTGGACGACGTCGGTCGAGCCGTCAGCAGGAACATCAGCGGCGCTGAGCTTCTGCATGAGCTACTCAGCACTAGGTGGCTGCGTGCCCTGCTGAAGGTAAGCCCCGCCTCCACAGGTGACATGTCAAAGGTCATCACATCAGCAGCCGAAGAAGAGGTGGAAGAAGGTGTTGCGTATTTCTTTATTAATCACGGCGAGTGTCAGCAAACACGGCAGCCGACTCCGGTTGTGGAGGGGGTCACGCTGGAGAAACTGGTGAGTGTGTGTGCACGGGTGTGTGTGGAGGGGTGTTTGCATGTGCGCGTGTGTGTGTGTGTGGGAGAGAGATTAAGAGAGAGAGAGTGTGAGTGTGTTGGATGTGGTGGTCTGGCTTCAGTCTGTTCTAACCAAAGACCACCCGACGTTTACTTCACCACTTGCACCTCGCAGCGGCATCTCCTAACGAACATCATCACTCACGGAACTTTCATCCCATTTTCACAATGTTTTCATGAGAAATGTCAGATTTGAAAGTGTAATTAAGGTCAACAAAAAGGCAAATCATCATCAGGTTCAAGGAACCAAATTGAGATGATTAGAGCTTTGTGACATGGAGCCTCATCTTGCTTAAGCAGCCATCAGAAGATGGTCCACTGTGGTGATGAAGAGATGCAGATGGTCAGCAACAGCACTCACGTCAGCTGTGGAGTTTAAATGATGCTCAGTTGGTCCTAAGAAGATGTACCAGCAGCGGCGGCAGCAGCAGCAGCAGCCTGAACTGCTGGTACCAGGCAGGGTGGATCCATTGCTTTCATGGTGTTCACGACAAATTCTGAAATTTTGAAAGGGACTTTGGTTTTTGATGCTGTTGAACTGTACTGGGTTACACTGAGAGGTGTCCCTAATATTCTGGTCATCCCGATGCAGCGTAACCCAGTGCAGTCCAACAGCAGGTGAGTTTATCAATACTACTGAATGTTTACTGTTGTTTGAATTACTAAAATTGCAGAAAAAAATGAACAAACCGAGAACCATTAAGGGTGATTAGCAGCTTTAATGCTGCTCCTGGCTTAGCTCAACATGAACCAACCATGCTAACAGAGCTAGCAAAGCTAACCTGCTGTGACTGTGAGTGTTTCCCACTGATGCGCCTTCCTGTTTAGTGATGTCACATCCTGTCATCTGTCTCAGATTTATGAGAGTCTGTTGCAGTTCCAGAGATGCTCATCCAGTCCTCTGCTGCCTCACGCCTCCAGGCTGCTACACAAGGTACACACACACACACACACACACACACACACACACACACACACACACACACACACACACACACACACACACTCTTTTGGAGTCCAAACACAGACAGCTGGAGTCCTCGGCAATGAAAAGCCTGCAGTAATGAACACATGCTAATGTGAAGGCATGCTAACGTGAACACATTATAAGATGACACATGAAAGTGTCCTGCACGATACTTCTGTGAACATCCTCTAATTCCTGCTTTCATTTTGGAGTCAGTTGTTAAATATAATCATGTGATTATCAAAAAAAAATCTATATGAGAGTGACGGAAATGTCAGACCAGCTGAAAGTGTGATCAAGCAGTGAACACACAGACGTGTATCATCGGCATAAATACTAACATTAAGATGATTTTGAAAAAAAATTTCATAGTTTAGTGAAATGTCTGTAACTAAAAATATTACATTTACCTCTTTCCTATTTCTGATGAAAAGCAAAATGCTGTACATAATGATGATAATAATAATAATAATGATGATGATGATGATGATGATGATGATGATGATGATGATGATGATGATGATGATAATAATAATAATAATAATAATAATAATAATAATAATAATAATATGCAGTATGTCATGTGTGTTGGTCTGCTCAGGTGCTGCTGGTCATGCAGGAGACCCAGAATCCCTCAGCTGAAGCTCGAGAGCTTCAAGGCCTCCTCAGCTCGCCTCACATGCAGGTCTGTACTCTCACAGTTGCACCGCTGATGACAACTCATCTGCTGAGGTTGTAACTCTTGGACGGGTCCTCAGGCCCTCCTGTTCTCCCATGACAGTGTCGCACAGTCAGACTATGGACCTGCTTCCTGCCGGCGGCATGGCGCTGTTCCCAGGGACGAGGAGGCCACAAGCACTGTCAGTCTGCTGATGGGCCAGCAGCCACCGGTGAGAGAAGGCTGCCGTCCTCCAAGTGCTCCTTGTGTCTGCTGGACAGTAGGTGATCTGCTAGTAGGACCTGCACACCTTCTAGAGTGTGAAGACCAAAGATAATCCAGATGTGATTGCGGCAACCAGAAATTTTCAGAGATGAAAAGGCTCTATGTTTGTTATCGGCATTTTTCACAAAATATATGAAGCCAGAGACGAACGTGGGACTTCCCTCTTTGATAGTCGAGCATTTAGATAGAGTAAAAACTCTGAGATGTATAATCAGCAAATATGCATCGCTGCGGTTTAACATGCAGGTAACTTCATCTCTGAAGTCTCGCACAGCCACACGTCTGCTGGTGTTCCTGCTTAAGTGAAGTGAATATAATCCAGGCAGCTGCTCGGTCACCTACGATCAGGGAAGCCAACACTGATTGTTGAAGTTATTAGTTATCGTTAAACCTTTAAACATCTCAAATCTCATTCTTCATTACCCAAGAATAGAGAGGTGGTCATGGGAAGTGCAGCAGGGCCTCGGACGTGTGCTGGATCCGAGGCGAGCCTTCGTCGCCTAAAGCTGGAGTGCCTCGTCCCTGCGGCCACGACGCCATTGAGGAAGGAGCCTCGGGTCACTGAAAGTGAAGCCAGGCTTTTGCCCCTTCCACAAGGAGCCAAGCCCCGCCCCTTTATCTCCCGCTATCAGTCAACAGAAAACTGCTGTTTGTGTCCACAAACTGCAGAGCTTTGGAAGACAGGGCTCCACCAATCAGCTCCCTCTATCTCCACCGGTAAGAAAGGAAGTAGAACGTGACTCCGAGCTCATCGAGTCATGGGAGCACGATAATGTTCCCACAAAAGTTCCATCCAACGTTCCATCCAACGTTCCATCCAACGTTCCATCCAACGTTCCATCCAGCGTTCCATCCAGCGTTCCATCCAACGTTCCATCCAACGTTGCATCTAGCTACCATCCAGCGTTCCATTCAGTGTTCCATCCAATGTTCCATCCAACGTTCCATCCAGCGTTCCATCCAACATTCCATCTAGTTCTGCTGATGATCGTCAGAAAGTCTTTTCATTCATCCAGCAAATGTGGCAGCAGTCAGTTTATCCATCAGTTCACAGAGCTGCAACCCTCCTCCATCCCTCCATCCTTCCATCCTCCATCCCTCCATCCTTCCATCCTTCCATCCCTCCATCCTTTCATCCTCTATCCCTCCGTCCATCAGTCCTTTCATCTCTCAATCCCTGCATCCCTCCACTCCTCCATACCTCCATACCTCCTTCTCCCATCCCCCCATCCCTGTATTCCTCCATCCCTCCATCCTTTCCCAACATGCGTGGTATGTGGTGTTATTGATTGACTGGCATTGTTCTCCCTCTCTTCAGTGAAAGCCAATCATCATGGAGATGATGAAGATGACTACGCCTACCCTCCTCCTCCAGTTGCTGCTTACAGCGTCAGTCTGCCCAACTCGCCCATCCTCTACAAAACGGGTGTTCCAAGAGTCCGAGGCCAGCAACCCTCCAAGCTGGGCAGAACCCCCTCTCTTCAAGGGATAGACCCTTTCGGAGTTCACCCAGCACCGGCTAGTCTTGCTAATCAGCAGGGTGTTAGCATTGTTTCCAGGCAACCTGGTGGTCAAACTGGATGTTATAACAGGCAGCAGGAACAACCTCTTAACTGTCTCTCGATACTCCAGTACTCATGTACACCACATCCCAGTTCACATCCCAACGGAGAAGAGAACCAGTCAAAACAGACCGGGAAAGAGCCACAGCACTATCGTTGGCCTCCGGAGATGAGGAAACGCTGCAGCCTGGAGGAGCTCAGGTGCACCGTTCAAACCACAGCCAACAGTTTTGAACAGGCCCCTCAAGACATGCGCCGTCTTGGACAGACAATGGTGGCGGCGACAGAGATGATAAGTGAGAGCGTGGAGGAGAACGCCCAGGCACTCCACCTGCTGACTGAGGTGGTTGACAAGCTGCAGGGGCTCATTGTGGCCAGTAGACTCCCACCATCATCACCTTCCCCCGGGCCAAAAAAGCCCACTCCTCCAGCACCTCCTCCAAGAGTGTCCTCCCTCTCTCCAAAAGTGGTGCGCAAACCTTCCACTCCTTACCCAGGCCACCGCTCATCCTCGTCCTCCAGCTCCTCGTCCTCTTCCACCACATCTGTCAGCTCCTGTGGAGGAGACAGCTTAGCAATACCTTGGAGTCAAAACCCTCTGAATGGTGGTTTCCAAAGGGTGTCAGTTTCCACTGCTACCCCACAGAAAACAGGTCGTAGAGTTGGAAATCGTCAGGTCAGGCTCAACAATGGAACCATCTCCAAAGCTTCTCTGGAGAGCAAAAAGGACTGTAACAGCACAGGCTGCTTGAAAGTCAAGAAGAAAAAGAACAAGTAGGCTGAAAACCAGCCATGATCTGGATCTTCATCATCCCACATCACTAATGGATATTCAGAGACATATTCAGAGACATCTGCTCAGTCCATATTTCATTCAGCAAATGTTCATGTTTCAGTGGCTGCCATTGATCTCAGACAGTCCTGTGATCCACCAGTGACACTCGTTTATACGGCGACTGATTATCAATAGACTTTTGACTGATATACAGTCAAAACTGTCACTGTGTCTATATTTAGTTGAGGAGTGATCATTTAGTGATTCTATTCAATTATGGATAGAACATGCAGAACTAGAGTGAGAGGCTGATGTAAATCTGGGCTCCCCAACAGACCCAAAGGTTTGGGACACAGAACGACCCGGAAAGTCGACTTTGGAAAACTACTTGGCAGGTAATTTGATGAAGCATCTATCACAGGCCAAACGCAGATACAACCACTAGTTAACAGTCGAAAGCATGCCGATAACAGCTGTCTGTAGGATGGTGAGCTGCATTCACTGATAAGAGTGAAATCTATGTCACACAAGTCGCCCCAGAATGTAGCTACAATGTGAAATGTGGGTGTCATCAGCATCAGCTGGATGTTTGCAAGCATGAAGATCAGACAGAAGACGCCCGGAGCCTTGAGGGGTCTCAGGCGTCCACGCAGTCCCCTCAGGATTAGAAGGAGCGCAGAGCTGCACAGAGCTTCTGAAATGTAGCGTGAATCCGTTTATGGTCGACATCTGAACATGGTGCTAAGCAGCTGCTGTGGTAGGAAATAACCTTTAAGTTGCATGTCAACTCATATTTTGGATCTTTGTTAAGATGATTTTCCAAACCATGAAAATCAACATTACACATTTTCATGATCTAATTAATGGGTTACCACTCTGGCCTTGTTCCTCCTGCTCAACTTTCAGCCTCCATTCATGGCGACGTCGTCCTGTCAGTGGTCCACATTTGTCCAGACAAGTATTTGTCAGGTTTCTTTCTACATTCATATTCCTCAGCATTTAGTTTATACATACAGAGTTCATGTACAGTCTCTTATTTGCTGCACTGCAGCGCTCAAAAATCATCAGACTTGGAGGAACTGAGTCTCAGACGGCTGCTAACAGGGGGAACAAGGACACGGACGATCTGCTTCTCCACTGTGGTTCATGGAGGCCTGACGGACGACCACAGCGGTGGCATTGGTTTATGTAAAACTTGATGATAACAATCATCAGGTTCTAAGGCATACTAATGATGAACAAAACAACATATTTTTGAGAATGATTATTAGCGCTATGTGAACATATCACGCTCACTGCATGTTGTTTTCAAATTTAGCTCATAATTTGCTGATATATAATGAATGAGGCCTGTTCCTCATATGCTCTTGATAATACGTAAATCGGCATCTCCATCAGTCGGTGGTTTGTTAGGGTTCTAAACTATGACTATAACTATAACCTTCAACTGGCCATGAAACCGTTTCACTCACACACACATTAACTGTCATGAACACTGGTTGATGATTGGCTGGAACAACTGTTGTTTATAAGAACACTGATGGTGCTCAGAAGTTTGAGTACCTTTCTGGAATTGTTTAATTTTGCAACAAGTGTATGATTGTATTACCCCATAATTTGAGTGCATCTTTCTTCTCAGAGTCATCATTTCACTCAAATGCAGTGGGTTATTGATCAGCTGTGTTTGATTATCAGAACCAAACAACCATATAACTGATGGCGTTATACCACTGGTATAAGACTAGTTCAAGGGTTTGAAGTTAGTGCTGTGTAATATAAAATTAAAATACTGACATTGTGCATCATAACTTATAAGAGACGATATAAACACTGGAGACAGGATAACGTCTGTGTAGTGTGGCGAGCAGCTGGCAGTGCAACGCCGCCACCGTCTGGTGGAAGTGGAGCATTGCTACCACACGCAGGTTAAAGGGGAGGAGATGAGGAGGAGGTGAGAAGGTGCTCAGGAGCTGGGCTTCTCCGCCGCTACCGGCCATAGCTGCCCCGCGTTCTCCGTGTTTCCCTCTTCAGTTTGTTCTCTTCACCTTCTTATCGCCGTTCGTCTTCACGGGTTCTGGTTCTGATTCAACCTGCGAGCGATGAATGAAACCGGCACTGAGAGGAGCGGACCGGCGGAGGCTGCGCTGACCGGGCTGCAGGGAGGATGGAGGCGAGGCTGAGCGGCGATGTCCGGCCGTCCGTGTCGTGGGTCCTCGGCCCTGCCCTCCTCCTCGCCGTGGTAGCGAGCTGCCACGGGCCGTGCAGACATCGCGTCCCCGGTCCGGACCAGGTGAACCCGATTTACTCTGCTAAAGCTCGAGCACAGCGAGATGCTAAGCTAACTGCTAAGCTACCAGGGCGACTGACAGTTGCCGTTCTTCCAGTAACTCTGTCGGGACGCCGTTTGTGGCGCGTCCACGGAACGACTGGGGGTGAAACTACAACGAGAAGCGTGAGAAAGGGTAGTGTTATCTAGCATGCTAACGGGCCGACACAGCAGCAGCTAACGGACGGGCAAGGCTAACGGGTCGGCATGCTAGCAGGCTAACCGGTCGGCATGCTAGGAGGCTAACGGGCCGGCATGCTAGGACGCTAACGGACGGGCAAGGCTAACGGGCCGGCATGCTAACAGGCTAACGAGTCGGCATGCTAACAGGGTAACGCGCTGGCGTCTTCATAGCAACATCTACGTCACGTGATGACGAGCACGGTCACAACAACAACTCGAGCATGACGCTTCGACGTTAGTCATCTTCAATGAGAAACAACACCCATAAAGATCATATTGAGCAGATATTCTCAGTGCGACCCTGGTTTAGATGGAACAATCATGGACTCCTCGGTATTGTCATCCATATTCAGTTCTGACTGGCGCCCTCCTTTCCTGCCTCCCAGGTTGTCCATCATGTGTACTTGAAGCCAGAGCGTCTGACTAAAAGAAGTTCTCCTGATGATCTTCAGCTGAGGATCAAGATCATCTATGACTACAGTGTTGACCAGTGAGTATGCGGGCGCTAACGTTTGTGCAGCCATGAACTACCATCCGTCTGCTGTTTCTACGTGCTGTGTTCTTTCTTCACAGGCTTCCTGCAGACAAGAGGAGGCTGGTGAAGGTGAGCAGACACCTGAGAACTTCATGCTCGGGCTGTTTTGTAGAAGCAGTGAAACCCACATGATGATAAACACACTTGCATCCAGGCTCACCTGGACCACCATCACTCTTGTGCCAGCAGCATGGCGGCGGGTTGGACATCGACCATTTGCAATACAGTTTTACTCATATCGTAGTGAGGAGTCTCTACTGAACACGTGACAGCTGAACACACCATAGACGGACGCCCTGCTTTACTTCTACATACATGTCCTTCATTGAAACTGTGAACATGTGACATCATGTTGCAGTACTGAAGGTCCCTATTAAAGCATAATAATAATAATAATGGATTTTATTTATAAAGCACTTTCCATTCGTCTGAATCTCAAAGTGCTACACGAGCATGAAAAATAAAAAAGCAGAATCATGGCATCTAAAACTAACAACAGTAGAATAATCAAGAAGTTTTAAAAACTTGAGGACAAATAAACCAAAGCATCGATGGAAACGCTTTGCTAAACAAGTAGGTTTTAAGTCCTTTTTTAAAAGAGTCGACCGACTGTGCTGCTCTGAGGTGAGCAGGAAGAGCATTCCACAGTTCGGGTGCGATGGAGCCAAAGGCCGGTCGCCCATAGTTCGTAGCCTGGTCTTGACAGGCCTGAGGAGGTAGGTGTTTGATGAACAGAGGCTGCGCGTCAACGGTTGAAGGGTGAGTAGTTCCTTGAAAGGGGCCGGGGGGTGTTGCCATGGATACACTGACGGGTTAATAGGGAAACCTTGTATTCAGTCCGAGATGTGATGGGGAGCCAGTGGAGTGTATGGAGAAATAAGAGACCCAGTCCAGTGCCACATCTGATACCAACAATGTTCCTCAGGATATTATGAGCCACTGTATCAAAGGCTTAGCTGAGGTCAAAGAAAATTAAAAGAACATT
>CAAKHG010033185.1:0-16850 GCA_901007715.1 Dactylopterus volitans
GTAACTAAGCTACTGAAAACAGTGATACCTTGTAAATAGTGATGTTATATTGTTTCTGTTTATTGTTTTATTGTGATATCGTGCTCTTGTGTTTTTTTTTCTTTTTTCTTACTCGCTGCCATGTAGAGCTGCTAAACTGATTTTCACAGTTAATGTTGGTAACAATGCTAACAGTGACAATAAAGGATTCTTCTTATTATAATTCTTAACACTGACATGTCATCTCATATAGAATAGATCAATCAATCAATCAATCAATCAATCAACCAATCAATCAATCACTGAGCTGAAGCCTCATTCATCTCTGATGATGTGGACTCACTTGATAACTAGGAAAACACATGCAGTTCTCCAGACTGATTAGAGATTCATCCGACCTGATATGATGTAGAAATAGACTTTTAGCTGTCAGATGTCACCCTATATTTGAGACATATTTACTGGAAAACACAACAGGATCACAGCATTTAGCCTTACTTAGTCCAAAATCCAAGCTGATTACAATAATTCAAAAATTCCATATTATTCTCAGGTTTTTCTGAATTGGTGTCTAGATGGGGGTTTTTTTAAAGCCATTTGGAGCAGCTTGCTTCAAAGGCACTGAAGCATGACTACATCATATTGCCTTTCTTCCAACAGTTCCACAGACAGAATTTCATAAATTAGGTACCCCCAAGATGTAAAATTGATCTTGGTGTCAGTATTATGTGAGATGATGAGGAAATTGATTTGTCTGTGAATAAATGACAGATGTAGTTGATTTCCATCTACCGGCACAACAAATGTACAACAATTAAAACTGTGTGTATGTTGAACAGGTTTCAGTACTTCCATGGATTTGCAGCATAGCTATATTACTCTGCAATAATAATATTTATTTCTCTATCAGCAAATAATCTGAATATGTATATAGTTTCTCTTTTGGGATTATGATATCCTGCAGGTTGTGGATTACTAGACTAGTGACTTCATAATTCAGTTAAAAAGTGTTTTTCTTAAAGAGCTATTTTATACATATATATTACATTTACACCCATAGGATTATTGCAGAAATGTTCGAGGCTTTCAGTCTGAGAAAGTGTCAAACACACGACCATTTGCACCATCTGAGAGACACACAAAATACAGCATAAAATGTAACGCCAGTCAGATTCATTGTTGCTGCACACAGCAGCTTATTCTATAATCATGTGAGCGGTGCCACAGTATCAGCTTCTCTCTGCAGCCGGAGGCAGCGCTTATACAAGCGAACAGGAAACACTCCTTTTCTCTCCTTGACTGAAATTTGCACTCTGGCAGCATCTTTCTTCTCCAATCTCTTATGTGCTTGAAGTAGGTCAGAGGCTTTAGTGAAACAGCTGGAAAAGAAAAAAAAAAAATCAGTAACAGACAGAAGCCAAGCTAATAATCTGCAATAAATTTGTTCTCACACTAACGTGATCAAGCATATCAGGGTTTGAAACCTTATTCCGCTGTGGCATTTTTTCTCCTTTGGCAGCTTAAAGCAGTGCTGAGACACAAACTCCAGCAGGAGAGAAGGCAGAACGCTGGGTAGCGTGAAGCTTTTGAGCTGATCTGCCAAGCTGTGAGACACACACACACACAGACGAGCAGGGAGTCACTGACATATCTTAATGTTCTCTCATTCTGAAAACATTTGGCCAGATGTGTTAATAGTTCAAAATGCTGTGAATAGGTCAATACTGTTCCAATAAATGCACAGTGTTGAGGCCCTGGGAGAGGCAAACTCCTACAGGTGCAAACAGACAACAACCAAATGTAATAGTCAGATATTGTTACTCGCCAAAACAGGACAAACGCTGTCACAAATATGAACGCTAACAGTGGTTCATTTCCATTAACCATTCCAGTAAATTTAACGTTGGGGTCGTTAATGTTATTAAAGTCTACCTGTTCTTTTCCTGCTTTGGCAAGTCAAAATGTTGCTGTGAAAGAGTTAATCATCACATTGCTCCACACGAGGTACGTGAAGACAGGTTTTTCCATCATATGCAATAGTGCCACAAAAAATGATTCCTTGACTGATTTCGCTTAAATAAGCTACATGACCTCTTTTTGTCCTCTGAGTTGCCATGATTATGTCATCTCACTTAAACCCACAACCTGGAAGAAGCACAGGAACGCAGAACACACTCATATTGCATTATTGGGTGATAAATTTTAGTTTGGGCTGCTTCAAATGTCATGTAAGGCTTCACTGGAGTGTGGAGTTTTCAAGGGCGAATATCAGGTGGCAAAACACACAAAGAAAACACACTCTTAACTTACTGTAGACTTATCAGCCAAAACATTGTGACCACTGTCAAGTGAAGCGAATAAAACTGCTTATCTGATTACCATGGCACCTGTCAGTGGGTGGGCTATATTAGGTAGCAAATGAGCGTTTTGTCCTTGAGGTTGATGTGTTCGAAGCATGAAAAATGGGCAAATGAAAGGATTTCAGCAACTTTAACAAGGGCAAAATTGTGATGGCTAGATAACGGCGTGAGAGCGTCTCCAGAACTGCAACTCTTGCAGGGTGTCGGCTCATGAGCGCCCAGACACACTGATGCACGTGGGTGGGAGTGAAGGCTGGCCCGCGCGGTCCGATCCAACAGACGAGCTTCTGTAGCTCCAATTGCTGAAAAAGTTAATGCAGGTGCTAAAAGTGTCAGACAGTGCATGACCCCGGTCCATTGCTGAAACAACGGGCATGTGAGCGTCAGAACCGGACCCTGGAGCGCAAGAAGGTTGCCTGGTCTGATGAATCACGTTTTCTTTTACATCGCCAGGATGACCCGGGGTCTGTGCGCTGATTAGCTGGGGAAGACATGACACCACAATGCACTATGGGAAAAAGGCAAGCCGGCGGAGGCAGTGTGATGGACAATGCTCTGCTGGGAACCCTGAGTCCTGCCATTCACGTGGATGTTACTTTAACACAGGGGTCTCCAAACTTTTTGCTGTGAGGGCCACATAACTTTTCCCTTCTCTGATGTGGGGGCGGGGTCAGTTTGTAACAGAAAAAGTGTGACGATCGCAGCGGTGCCTAAACGTAAAAAAAAAATATTGTTTTCAGGAAGGCCAACCATAACCAAATAACCCTTTCCAGGTTCTTCACAAAAAAAGGTCAGGAAATAAATAATAACACTATTAATAAAATAGATAATAACGTAATAACCCTCTCTGGGTTCTTCACAGAAATAAATCTGAATGCGTCTCTGGTATTGATCAGGGGGCCGGGCCAAATGTGGAGGGCCGTAGTTTGGGGACCACTGCTCTTAACACATCACCTATAGCATTGTTGCAGACCATGTACGACCTTCCATTTAAACTGTGCTCCCCGACATCAATGGCCTGTGTCAGCAGTCTAGTGCTCCCTGCCAAAAAGCAAAAATGGGATCCATGGAGGCCCCACCTCGCACCTTACAGGACTTAAAGGATCTGCTGCTAATATCTTGGTACCAGATACCACAGGACACCTTCAGAGGTCTAGCGGAGTCCAGGCCTCAATCGCTCAGGGTTCTTTAGGCGGCAAAAGGGGGACCTACACAATATCAGGCAGGTGGCCACAGTGTTATGGCTGATTGGTGTGTATTCTTAATGTCATACACTGTCAAAGATTTTCAACACCTGATGCTCAAATGCATATGCCTGTAATCACAGCAGTAGAAAATGAAGATGAAGAGGGACTTCTAACTGCATACACAAAATGAGGAAGAGGACAGATTCCTGATTTCCTCTGTACAATTATCAAGCAATCCTGCTTTTGTGAGACAGAACAATAGGCTATAATGAGGTAATGCAAAACCACAATGATAATTTATCATGAGCTCTTTAAAGCCAAGTTGGCTTTGAAGAGTTACCGGCTGGTGCAGTCACAGTGGTAGGCCATCTTGGTCTCCATGTTCTGTAGGTCATACTTCCTCCCCAAAGGAGGGATTTTGTATTTACATTGATCCAGATGTTTGAGGCTTTTACACAAGAGATGATCACCTGCAGAACCAAGAAACATGTTAGTGCAAAAATGGTCTCATTTTAATAAACTAAGCAGCTTAGTCACAAACTGAGGATTTTATAATCAGCAAAAACTTGTAAAATAATTTTACTTTCTTTACTTTCATAGGGGGCACAATTTTGGGGCCTGGCCTATTTTGGAGGAATAATGTTCTATCACCTTTCATAATCTCTATGGAATGTTTGGTTGTCTTGAGCTGCAAGTCCCTCTCTTACTCGCAGCATTTTTGTGCATCTGGTCTAATTAATATGGTAAGTATGCTGTTATTGTACAAATATTTCAACTTCTTTTTCTCCTGTCATCCATTTAAAACCGACTGGCTTGCTTGTGCAATGTACTTTTGGTTGATGGTCAGATCTTGCTGTTCACACTGAAGAGATAATCATGGACTCGGAGCTCTACCAGCTGTCATCACATGGAATGAAGTTGTAATGAATTGCTGCGGTCATCAGCTACATGCTCTCACCTGTTATGTTATGAAATGCATTGTTCTGTGTCAGGCTGCTCTCTGCAGGGACGTGCTGGCCAGTGGCTGCATCCGTTGGGTTTTTCAGGTTTGTATTATTCCACAGCAGAAGGGATCCCGTCTTCTCCTGTGGCTCGCCGTCCTGACTCCCTGTCCCAAGTTTGGCGGTGACAGAATTGGCAGAAGTCGCTGCTCTCCACAGTCTTGTCACGAAGTCCGGTTTAGGCTACCCACAACTTTTACAGTGATGCAGATGTGTGTCACCTCTCACAGGCAAACTTTGCTTGGGAACTTTTTTGTCACTTTTAGTGGTTTCAATCACTGCTGCCGTGGCTGTTGGCGATGACAACTGTGTTAAATGAGGGGGGCTTTGCAGTGTGAAGTTCGTGGCCACCTGCGTTGCCAGTGTCGGGGAAACCAACAGCTTCTGTCTGCTGTCCTTCATTTTTTCAACTGCTTTTTTGCTTGATATCAACGAGCTATTTTTATCAATTCGTCCTATGCTCATTGAAGGAGTAGAGGTGTCAGCCTGTGATACTGAAAGCATTTGGACCTGTGCCTCTGTAGATGGTCTGCGATGTCTTTTGCATCCCTTAGCCTTTGTTCTTGGACGGTAAAAAGTGTCTCCTCTGGGTGGGTCTTTGGGTCCACATCTGCGTGCGCTTTTAGGTGGCTTCCTGTGCACCTTCACGACAGGACTGCCAATTACATCTTGCCAATCACTGCTTGCCAACTTGTCACTGCCGGTGTCGTTATTGTATTTGCTTGGCACATAAGACGCATTGTAAGGTAGAGGGCTTTTGAAGACAGCATATGGAGCCTCTTTGGCTACCTTGCACCTAGAAAGAATCAAAATGTATGTTACAACACACTCATTGTGAGAGGCAACCTTATTTTAACTTTAAATAGCAAACTTTTTTTTTTAGATCATTTTAACCACATTCATTTTAATGTGAAATCTTTGAAAATTGTATTGCCATTTCAGGCAATTCGTGTATAATGTGTTCCTCTTTAATATGAGCATTGCACAGGGAGAAGAAGAACACAGATATCATAGTTAAAATAGCTTGACTAACCAGTCGTGTCAGCCATAAAAAAAAAGGCTAAAGATTTATGAGTCCTTATTTGTAAGCCAGATCCTGAGATCTAGGGATGCTGCCCCCCCATGATAGTACTGGATTTAGTAGAGTGGTAAGCATGTTATTACAAGACAGACTCTTCATTTCAATTGCAGAGAAACATCTGCTTCCTGTAATGAACCTTGCACTGCACAGGTCTCTTGATCTGTGAAGTTGTACTCCCCAGATAGGCCGTAATCAGTATCAGTGTGACACTTACATTCCCCACCAGTATGTCTCCGTGCATCGCCTTTGTTGTCTCAGCTCAAAGCAGGGAACTCGCAGGATGTTGAAGAAGCTGTATCCCACCATGCTGGAAACGGGATCATTCACGCCGAGAAGGCACTGCTGAAACCTGGCAGGCGGCAGAGAAACACCACCAGCCAAAGTGTAAGTCAGCAGTCTGAGGAGAATTCCTGGTGTGTGAATATCCATGAACACTGTGTTGTTTGTCTACACACTCTGAGTAGCCCAGACAGTTGGAGGCTATTATGTTACACATGCACCTGCCAGTACATGATGTAAAGTGCAAATAAAGCAGACATCCCTGCTGGAACAAACGCTGGATTATGTAGGGGCGATGGAATGCTCTCGACGAGCAAATGCAAAAAATGATGAGCAACATGTTCACTCTTGACATCAAAAGTTTTTTTGTTTTTTTTTAGCAGGCAGGGTTGATTGCAGTGATGTATTCATTGCTCCTAGAAGACTATTGGTGTCATGATTTCATTTACATCAACTTGTATCTAATGGCATAGTGACAAAAAAAATAGGACACAAGCATTCCAAAGATGCAGATGCAATTTTTCGAGGAAGTATAGAACACAAGGAGGTGGTCTTTCCTTACTTGGTTGCAGAGGCTTTCCTGGAGGTGATAGGTCACGTGGAATCTAGACAAGGCATTGGGTGCCCGGGGTTGTGCATTTTAACTCACCTTTGATCACAGTCACAGTGTGAGACGGTGAAGAAGTTGGAGTTGAAGACCCCATAATTCATCGTAAAGGCAGGGATGATGTGCAGGCAGTGGTCATGCTCTCGGCAGCATCTGTCTGCACTCTCAAACATCCCTATGCAAAAGCACAAGACTGGAATGAAGTCATGGCAAATGACACTTCATTGCATTTCTTTTCTTTTCTTTGTTTTTTTCAAACCCTGTCCTGTCTGACAACTTAGGCATTCAGAATGAGAGGTCTGGGTGCCAGACAGATTTGCTCTGCAAAGAGGGAGTCTGACATACTCCTCCTGTTGTATAGTCTGCATTTCCTTTATTATCGGGTTGCATGACGATTCCGGGACCAGGTGGAGTGGAGTGGCGAGGGGGGTGGGAAGGGCACAAAACAACTGCAGCAGCAGCAACAGTAACCAAAACATGGCCAACAAAAAACAAAACGTAGAAAAACAAAAAATAAAATCCAAACAAACGAGAAAAAAACAGCAGTATATGTATAATATCAGCATTCGAAATGTTAGATTCCAGCCTTATTGTGTCTGCATGTGTGGGTGCGTGTGCATGCGTGCACGTGTGCGCGCACCAGCTGTGAAGGTTTGTCAACGGGAAATATTTGGAGTTAGAGTGGAACATCGAAACTCCGCCTCGACAACCCAGAGTGGCAGCCAGACAGGGACCGAGGCAGCCAGAGCACCCCGGGGACCGCCATGTGCCCACCCCCAAAGGGAAGCGCCACAGGACCACGAAGATGCCCCCCCCCCCCAAAACCCTACCTACCACCCAGGGAGACGAGAGCCCCCTACGACGGGGACATTACGAGGCCCAGGGCAGTTGGGCATATGGAGGGAGGCCCCACAGCCAGGGACCACTGCACTTCTGCAAGTAGAGATCCCTTACTGATTTAAAGTCCAACAGCTGCTGACTTCAAACCATCAAAACGCCTGCTTGAAATTTGAAAACATGCCAGTTCACCAAAATCTATAAATACCCCGCAGACATCGTACTGCCTTTTGGTACGCCCATGCTGCTCATTATGCCCTGTAATTAATTGTTTAATTAAACTAAAGTTACATTTGTCCGTTTGTTTGAATTCAACTTCAAATTGGCCTGTGCATCAAAATCACTGAATTATTTTCAATTAATTTTGGAGCTGCGGGAGACAACACCTCCATCCTCGACTTCCATCCTGCTGATGATGTGCATCCTTACAACGGTTATCTTTCTAACATAAAAAAATTGATCGCGGCTCTGGTGTTTTATCTCCTGTGCACGTCAGTGATGTGCATCCAATATTCCAAAAGTATTAAAAAAAATCGTAATCTAGCTATTGTGTAATACACGTATAAAACAAACGAATGGTAATTTATGTCCTGCTATATAGAGAGTGCTGCTGGTGGTAAGGTGAGAGGTGATGGGTCAGGGCCACAGCTGGGGAGGGTCTTTCACGTTACCCGCAGGCGGCAGGTCTGCGCTCTGGGGGCCCGGGGGGGTGTGGTTCTAGGTCTTATGTAATCTGGAAGTGACACCTGAGAGTTCGTAGCCATTAAACACGAACTTTAAACAGGACGCCGGAAGCGAGAGAGAGAGACAGATAGATCACGAATCGCCATCCTCACCTAACTGCTGGTATTCCGCGGCTCTGCTTCCAGTGCCGCACCACAGCGTCCCCGGGAATATCAGGGCGCGCTTCCCGCGAGTTTTCCCCTCCTCGCCATGCGGCCCGATGCGCCAAGTAAACTCTGGCACGCCGGGGCTCGGCGCGCAGGGACCGTCCGGGGCCAGCAGCGCGCTGACATTAACAAAAGGTGGGGTGGCCTCTTGACCCCGAGCGGCGACCCTGTGACAAAGGGTGCTGTAGCGCTCCGCGACGACTGGGTTGGTGCTGACGTCGCATGTCAGCAGCCGCGTGTCCTGGGACCACAGGGCGCGGTAGAGGGAGCGCGCACCGGCCGCGTCCTCGGACAGGAACGTGACGCGCGTCCCCCCGTCCCGCGCCGGTCTCACTGCGAGACAGCGATGAGGCGGTGTGAGCGCATGCTGGAGCGGCCACAGGGCGAGCGATGACCACACCAAGGCAAGCTGGAGCGGGAGTGAAGAGTTGTGTCGCATCTCAGTGCAAATTTTTTTTTTTTTTTTTGAAATGTAAAGTCGCCGGAAGTTAAACTGAAGCCAGAGTTGACTGAAATCGCCGCATGACTGGGAGTTTGCGCCGGCCGGAGTGACTGCGTCTAAAAAAAAACAACAACCGCATGTGCGCCTCCGGAGCGCCGCGTGTGAAGGGGTCCTGCAATTGGTCTGCAAATATGGAGGCTCGGCGGAAATGTGACACTCCTCCTCACTTTTGTTATGTGCAATATCATTTCTAAATGTCATTAAGTCAGAGGCTGCAGTGAAATAACCACGTTTCACACTGGGCCCCAATCTGATTGGGCCCCCCCCCCAAGACTCCAGCTTCTTGTGCTTATCATAAACCCAAACCATGACTCCGACCACGTCCACACACAGGACCCACGTCAGTTTTTATTACATTTTATTGATCCGTGTAAACCCTCTGCAAAATCTTTACATGCTCAAGTAATTTGCAAACATACATGTTTTCCGGTGCATGCACTATTTACAACCACAGAGATAAAACCGAGACACATTCCACTCAACTGGCAGAATCAGGGAGAGGACAGCGATGGGTTCAGCTCCGACACAAACCCGATAAAATGAAATAAAAAAGAAATCAAACTCTAGAATATAACGGATGTCTATCTCTTATTTGATCATCACTGTGGCTGAAGTAGCACAACATGGGACGATGCGTGATGCTACTGTGTTTTTTACACGCTGCCACAAGGGGGCAGGAGCGCTGTGCGGGGTGGGGTTGGGGGAGAGCAAGACACTGGTGGCATTCAAAGAAATATGAATCGCAAAGTCTGCTACTTTTGAAAGTTGGATAAAGTCTCGTCGATGTGCTCAGTTGATATCAGGTTATCAGCCTCTGTTATGTGGATGCTATCAGACCAGTTGATTCAGATTACACCATAGTCATGCAGAATATGGCCTCTTGTATATAAAGTATTAACAGGAATGCTATGGGGAAGAGGGAGTGTAAACATTAATGGAATTACAATAGCATTAATTTCTTACAAAGTATATATATATATGTATATATATATATATATATATCTCGAACCACAAGACATTTCATGCATAGGATTTTCTGTTGTTGTGTTTGTTTTTGGAATAACTTGCAAACAGCTGCATAAATTGAGGTCATTCCACTTTGTAAGGTGTGCTTTAAATTTATTTTGCTGTGATTAGTGAACAAAAAACACACTGAAGCCTTGAATGGTTGGGGGCGTGGCAAAGGGGAAACGAACCCTGCCTTTGTGCAAAAGGTTTGTCGGTCGTAGGGTAAAAGCAGGCCACGACTGCCCCAGGCACACGAGAGTCACGGGCACAGTGCATGCAGATAAAGCTGCACATACTTATGACAACGACGCTTCCATCATCTCTTCCTGTGATGCCGAGCTGGCAAAATTTGTCTGGGAAACATGTAAAGAAAACCCAACTCTGTGCGTTCAGCTTAAAAACGGCCGTAGAAAACCTCTGAGGTGTCAGTGAACCACGAGCTTCAGAAGAGCTGGCAGGAGGAAATTCCTGTTTCCTGCCTCCACACAAATAAGAAGAAAAGATTCGGTTTCTCTGATCACACTTGCCACTTCTCACCAACTCAAGTTTCACAGCTTGAATAACCCTACAAGAAAAACTACTAAAGGGTGCTATAGGCTTAAATCACAAATTAACATCACTAATGAAAGAGTCATCTCGCTCATGGTCCACTTCTCTATGAGTCACCTGTCACTTCTATGCTAACCTGAGCAATGTATCAGTATGTAAACATTTCTTCGTGTTAATATACATGATGTTCAGGGTGGTGGGCACGGTGGAGATATTTGGGGGGGGCGGCGGCGGCGGCGTGTGCTCTTAAGCCTGCGGCTTGGCATGCTCATACAGTTCAAGTGTTACACTGCGGTGCCACATAATCACACATCACACATGGAAACAGCAATAATACCCTGACAGTCTATTTGAACCTCAGGCGTGAGCTCCATCCAGGCTTTTGATGGCCCTGAATGATTGGTTGTGAACCTCAGATGATGCCGTAGCATATTGCTTTTCTTCTTCTGTGCAACTTCATTTTCTTTCGCCAAGGATGTCAAGTTCAGCTTACATCATATCACATCACATAACATCGCTGACAGGCATGATGGTCCTTTTTTTTTTCTTTTTTTTTGCTTTTTGCAGCTATTCATTGACAGATCTCTTGGTTACATTAGTGAAATCTCCAATTCATTTATGCGGTGATTTGTCCCAGAGGCAGATTAAGTATCAGCACAGGCAGAGAACTTGTTAATAAGGAGGCGGGAAAGAAGAGTATACAGGGAGGAGGAGGAGGCATGGGAGCAGCGCCTGTGTGATGGACAGGTAATGAAAGGATAGATAAAACAACTGAAAGGAGAAAGGACATGTGCATAGGGGATGGATGCGAACCGAGTGGGGAGGAGCGCTCATGCTACGCGTGTGGTGGGCAGGTGGTTAATCACTGGCGACGTGATTCTCGTTCATCAGAGTGTGCCAGCGCTCGATCTTCTTGTCCTTGTTCTTCAAACACTCGTACCAGTGCTTCAGCCTCTCTCCTTTGGCGGTGATGCCCAGCTGACAGCCGCCTATCAAGAGGAGAAAATGCAGGTGTGAGAGGTGGACGGCAGCCGAGCTCATTTCGTCCAGGCGGTGACCCTCATTATATATTTACCAATGTAGTCGTTTGACTTCCCAATATCATAATCCCACACTGAGATATCTAAAGTCTTCTTGGCCAGTTCGCTGTGTTTGATGTCATAACCGAATTCCTGAAATTAAGAACAGCAGTGACTTACAAAGCCATGCCCAACAATGTCTACACCACAGCTGCATATAGTATAAAACAATATATTAATGGCAATTTGGGGGGCTATGTAATTTTCATTTGCCATCAATTCTCTCCCAAACCTCATTAAACTCTGGGTTCAAAGTCCTCTTCTTGATCTGCGTTTTGCACTTGCCCTTCTTCCCCATGTCGGGTTTAAGGCATCTGTAAATTGTATACGATAAAACCTCTGTCATTTCCGCGTGGCTTTATTTACAACTTGAATGTTAAGTGTCATACTCATCCGCCTACATTTTGACATATGGGTCAGAGTAGCCATTAGCATCCATGGCGGCCAGATGAACACAGCGCACAACACCCACAATCAGACGGTTCTGCTGGGTGCTGTACATGAGGGAGACTAGGATGCGGCCACGCTCCTCTACTTCTCCGCCATCTTTCGCAGACTAGAAAGACACACAGCAGAGGGAGTGGAGAGTTGGGGAGGGTGTCAGGATAAGAATTGTATGACTATCTGGAGGAATCAGTTGCATTTCGCTTGGAATTAAAGTATTGCCTCATCCTCGTAGAGGGCGATGCCTCGAGCTCCGCCGGCAGTTGCTGTTCTCTTGGTCTGTGAGGGGGATGGAGATAGCAGCAGGTCAATATGAGATCCGCGGCAAAGGGAGCAAAGCGGTGTCTCGCTCGCTGAAACAGAGTCTCACTCACAGGCACAACCCTCTCCAGGCACACGTTAAAGTTTTTCTTCTGGTTCAGCTTCAGTTTCTTCAGAGCAACTCGGGTTTCCCCAATGAATTCGTTGTGCCCAAACTTGTCTTCATCACAGACAGACAGCCTGAGTATACCAGGAGACAATCTTAATCAAATGCACTATTTAACAGGTCAACCTGAGATGGATGGTGTTTGACGCATGAACAAGGCTGTTGATGCCACTGTATGCGAGTAATTTATGTGGTATCCACCTGAGGGTCTTGCGTTGCATGTCTTCATCTGTCAGGCCATGGTAGGTGAGTGTCTCATTCCACGCGGGGTTGCGTGTGTTTCTCAGGGTCTTTGTGCGCAGCTTCGTGGACTGTTGGATGCAGGTTAAAGTCCGGAGTAGTTACTGGAAATTATCTCCATGCACGCGATTGTTAAGAGATCAGCAGTTTGTGCTGCTTCACCACAGCATGCATCTACATGCTGGTATCTTTCAGTAACCAGCTCCCCATTTAACCTGTACAGCGCATGCATGCACACTGGTTGATTTTTAGTTATTTAAAATGTCTAATTTCCAGATATCTAACACACGGCTGTTTTATGATTTTATCTTTTCAAACCACAAGGTGTCAGGCTTGAGCTTACAGAAAGGCCACATTTAACCACAGGGGTCAACGGTTTTTTTTTCCTTTTTGGTTACCAGGATTTTCCGAACATGAATCTTTTAAAAGAAGTAACTGCTAACTGTAGCAAAGGTGCGTCATCTTTTACCTTACTGGCCCCTGGCAGCAGATGAAGCTTGACATAGGGATCTGCCAGTCCATTTGAATCCATGGGTTTCAATCCCTAGTGATAAAGAGCATCCATCATATCATTGACAGCAGACAGCAATTAAGCTTTAGTGCCACTCAGGAGCTTTTGAACACGCGGCACTTATTTGTAATTGTCCCTAGGAGTGAGCGCATGAGGAGGATTGTGGTACCTTTGCTTTGAGGATGCTACAGTGGAGGCTGTTGCTTTCCTGTTCATACAGCAGACTGAACTCTAGAGAGCCCAGAGTGGCTGAAAGAGACCCAGAGCAGTCATCACATTAGACCACAGTGAGACGGCAAGTATGCTCTTAAATATCTAAGACTGTAAATGCAGGTTGAGAACCACATGTATTTAAAAAAAAAAACAACCAAAAAAACCAATCAGCCTGTGGATACAAGTGAGAGTCAGCAGTGTGCGCAGAAACAACTAAAAATACATCGCAAACATGTGTCCGGAGTCTTGACCCACACTCATGCTGTAGCCTATATTCGGAGGCTTTAATTTACTTTAAGTAAACAGCAGAGAAATCTCATTACAAAGAAGGGCGATATGAAACAAATCAAACACACACACGTCTCGAAGGGAGACATTCGGAAAATAAGGTCCTGGATGGGAAAAAAAAGACTGAAATTGCTGCCCACACAGATTTTCTTTGGAAGAGATTCATTTCCTTGCATGAAGCCGTTGGGGGAAGAAATGTCCAAATGTCATTTCTTAATTTCTTTTATATAACCATTAACTATCCTGGGCTGAGCTTCAACACCAATTTGCTGCTCTTATGGCAAGAAAAAGTCTAAGCTCTGTTGACGTGCTAATATCACGATGGACAGAGCTAACATTTGACAATTAAGAAATGAGAGTGAGCTAATTGGTCACAATCGTTAGATACAAGATGAAATTTAAGTAAAAGGACAACTATAAACAGTTAGTTCTGAGGGGGACATGAATGTATGCACCAGATTTCATGAGTCCTCAGGATTCATTATCGAGGAACGATGCATTTCTGTGTGTATCCAACAGCTGTGTTAGATATTCCAGTCTGGACCTCAGTGGAGGACTGACTGACTGATAATAAAAAAAATGTAACAACCAAACTTTTACAAGTATTAGACACTGCTGCATTCAAAACCTAATGAAATTATGTACTGCATGTACATTCAAAGGCAACTGACCATCCATTATATAAGAGGGACAGAACTATAAGGGCCGAATTCTGCCAAACCCAATGTGAAAAAAAGGAGAATTTTTTTTGCTCTGGTAAACTGATCTGACCCAAAATCTAGTCCAGTTGAAACAGCATTTGGAGAGTATACAGCTTCTGTATCATGATGCATCTTTGAATGAAAATCCTGAAAAGTGGGCTTGTCACTACCAGATGTCTAAGGCCACAGGAAAATAGCACCACCCTTCATAGAAATGAGGTCATTCATAAGCTCCAAGTAGTTGGTGAATTGGTTGACTGTAAAATGCCATGAGCACAATATGGGGCTGTCACAGCCAACACTTCTAGCTACCGGACCTGTAACCACAGAAGTTTAAGGAAGATGAACAAGGTTTGAGGTAATAACACCCAAACCCAGCACCACATCATGCTGTTGCTTGTGAGCTATCTAGCTAACTATTAATTCCTACATCTGTGTTGCTAAAATTTGCGAATTGATTACTGAGAGGATGTCATGATAGATGGATTTTGATCGAAGAATACAAAGAAACCGCGTTGTTGTTGCTTTTTTTTTTTTAACGCATACTGTGCATTATTAACGCGACGTCCATTATGACCGGGAATGCAATCTGAAAGGTCTAAAATTTCTAAAAGGCTAAAATCAATTTCAACTTTAAAAGATTCTCTCGTGTCCCAGGTTACACCCCTCGATCAGGTTTCATGAAAATCAGCCATGTCGTTTTTAAGCGAACCTGCCAGCAGACAAACCCACATGGGTGAAAACAACTGCATATATGTCTGAAACAGACACCACCACGGGACCTAACGTTGTCACCCATCTCAATTACTCTATGGAGGACAAGCGCACGATACCATTGCTATTTCCGACTTTTCCCCTGTCCACCCAAGGGACAGAATCAAACACAAGGGGAATCTAAAGCCTGTCAGCCCCATTGTATCTTAAATTATTTGCAAAGCTCCATGTCCCTGGACCTCAATAACATAAATTAAAAGCAAATCCCCCAGAGAGAGAGAGCATAAGTGCTGTAGGCAGAGAACAGTGATGGCATGACACCATTCTCATTCTTAAACTGAGATATATGGAAAAAGCAGTTACACAGCTCATGTATCACTATTGACTTAAAGAGTCACATCTTGGTTCACATCTTCGATATTGATTTCCATGCTTTGATATCATACAGCGCTTACCAGTTGTCATTTTCTACACAGCACAAGGCAAGCTGCTGGAATGACACTTGCTGTTTGCTAGGATAATTGGACAATTTATAGATATAAATTATTACCAGCAGACTAAAAGATAGATATCGATAAGTTAGAATTCCTAAGGGCGAAAGTGCTCCTGCCAAATTAAGGAGATCACCATTCACGACTGTATGTACTGTGTGCTACACATCCAAATGCCTTGCGTCATTTAAATCAGCTATATTTTTTCGGAAAAAATAAATAAATAAATAAAAAGGCCCATCTGGAGGAGTTTACCTGAAACGGTTGTAAAATAAATCACTAACTTCAAACTGTAAATTAATCCAGACACATCGGCCACTTAAGTTGATGAAAACAGTGAGCAGATGGTGTACTCACTGGCTTCATCAGAGTCATAGTCGTTGGCCTCCTCCTCCTCCTCAGCTGGGGGAGGTTGCTGTCGGGTGGGAGGAGCACTGTAGGCAGCAGGCTGCCTCCTGTCCTCTCGCACGGGGGGAACTGCACCAGAAGAGTAAGCACCTCCATCTCCTGCCATTGGACCTGCAACCACATTCAGTCATCTCAGACTACATAAAAAACTGGGGATACAAAATTTGGTTATGTCTGGTACCCGCCATGAGGATTGGTCCCCAGCTGGCTCTCACCCTGCTGGGCCATGCTGGCCGTTCCACCAGGCTGCGGCCTGGAGCTCTGAACGGGCATCATCTTCTTCATCACAACTGGGCTTCCCTGCGTCGGCTCCTCGGGACCGGCCCCGCCGGTGGCCATGCGCCCGACTGATGGTTTAGGAGCCACAGGTGGGTAGCCAGCACGGCCCTGAGGTTCTGGTCCTGAAAATAAGCATTACACTGTAAACAAACAGGCACACACTCTTCACTAGGGAGACGTGCATATCTTTGTAGACATTTCGTTTCAAAAGGTGTTGGCCTACATACATGTCAACAAGCTGTGGCAGTTGACTACTGTACATGCAGTCGCCCATCTGCTCAGGCCTACCCTTTATTTTATGAGGTAATCACAATGTGAAGGTATTAGGGTGATGCAATGTGATTCATCATGCCAGCACCACTTGAAGACACAGCAAAATCAAAGCATGCACCTTCTGACAGCTTAATTGGACTCCTACACCCCCCCTTTGCAAAAGTGGGTGGTGCTGCAGAAGTTCGGAAGCAAATAAAAGTTTTGAAGGTTGTGCAAAGAGCAATGAGAGGCGAAGTTGCAAGAAGTGGAAGTGGAACTCAAAAATTGAATTCTAGACAAACAAACATGCGCATTCTTAATTATGCTAGGTTTGTGTGTTTTATTGACGTGTATGTATATCTGAACCTGTCTTATATATTGGTCCCTTGTATTCTTGTGGTTTTAATGTATGTTGACCTAATGATCGCTTTTATGTTCATTGTTTAATGTGCTAATTCTGGCATATTTACACTACATATTGTATGTACTGCTCATTCATATGCACCGTCCCATCAAAATAAAC
>CAAKHG010033185.1:17157-31121 GCA_901007715.1 Dactylopterus volitans
GTCCCTTGTATTCTTGTGGTTTTAATGTATGTTGACCTAATGATCGCTTTTATGTTCATTGTTTAATGTGCTAATTCTGGCATATTTACACTACATATTGTATGTACTGCTCATTCATATGCACCGTCCCGTCAAAATAAACCAATAAATATCAAATATCAGTATCATATATGATGAGACTGAAGACATGATGCCTTTGAAGTCGATCTGAAACTGAGTGGAATTTCTGCCAAGAAATTCAGTTTCTAAAAGTTGGGTGTTTTTTTTTTTTTAGCAGATTTTCATTAGTCAAACAAGATAGCAAGATCTCTCCTAAATAATGTGGAACACAGCTGAGTCTGTAGCTACGATTCAATCAGCAGATGTTGTAATCACACTGATAAAAAGAAAAGTTGGAGGGAATTTTTTTTTTAATAAAATCAAATTATTACTATATTTATGTGCATCATTTAAAAATAAAATCCGTTTTTATTGAAGGTGTATTTTCCATATTCATGTCTCCAAATGGCTGCCATTCAAAACATCATTCATGACATTATAAAGTGTTGACCTGGCAGTCTGCGCCTGCCGCGGCGCAGCTTCGCTCCTTAAATAGCTTGCTTGCCAGCATGTAGCTAGCGGTACAAAAACAAGCAAGTTCATGAGAGGAAAAAACACCCAAGGAGCAGGCTGACAGACCAGTCGTCTTTCTCGATACCCTCTCAAATGAGTGTTTAAAACCTGTCACTTGACACAAAAAAAACATTCTACTTTTTCAAATGTAAGTAGGAGCCTTGCAGGCAGTTGGCACCCTTCACGCAGCATCGTACCGTCCCAGATTGGGCCATGAAAGCATCATTTTTAGCCTCATACCATGGTGCTCGTGCTAAAACACACACACACACACGCACAAACACACACAATTTCAGAGGATTTGACTCTGCCAGTGACTAGAGGCATTGTCAGCGATTTGCTTGGTGTGGATGCTTCTGAGAAAATCGACGCTGTACCTCTATGATAATTCCATGAGCAGGCAGATTGGTGACATGGCTCAGGAGGTATCTGCTCAACTTTTGGAGCAGGTGACAACGGATTTATGCTTGTGTACATCAGACCCATTTCGCAGGACAGGTTTGTAGAAGAAAAATTTATGTAAAGCACTTGAAAAAAGAACCACTCGGAGCAACATTTTTCCAAGTTTTGGATGATTACTTTGACTCTATTTGACTTGATTAGACTCGCTGCATGAGGGTGTGTGTCGGACGGGGCCATAACCATGACCAGAGGGACCAAGGGAGTCACTCCGCTACAAGAAGTTGGGTTAGTTTGGCTGATTCTCTTTCAAAGATTCCTTGAACTTGCCTGAAACTTGCCGCTCAATGGCAGGCGCCTGACCCTGACTTAAAAAACACAACAATCCAGCTAGTTATTAAAATAGATGACATGGACCTGCAAGTCTCCTGAAGTAAGAATGACATATGATTGAAAAAAAACCCTGCAGACTCTAAGCAGGCCAGGACTGACTGCACCAACCTGGTTGTGCCTGGGCTGGTGCCTCCCTCGTCTCAAAGGCTTTTGGTCCTTGAGGCTCTGCTGCTTCCAGGGCACCTGCCTCTCTTGGTTTGGATAACGGCATGGGGGCAGGCAGGAAGTGTTTTGGAAAACCTTTAAAGAACCAGGCACCAGACCTCTTCCACACCTGAGAAGGCAAACAAAATAAGATGCTTCCCAATGGACAGTCACTCCTTTTATTTGTTCACTGGTATGAAGCGCTCACCTCCCGCTGTTCTCTGCAGATTTTACACAGCCACACAGCACGTGGCCGGCTGCCACACTGAGTACCACACTTGGTACACATGTTCTGGACAACAAAAATAAAGATTTCCAGTTGCTTGTCATTTGCAGTGTTATTACAAATACGCCGCTCACAGACCATGACCTATTGAATTTCCTGTCAAAAGCAGAAGAAGAGAGGGTGGCGATAATTGGCTGACTCATTACCTACCTTTTTGCAGTCCTCACACACCACTGAGTTGACCCCTGGCGTGCCCAGCTGCTCCCCACAAAGCACGCAGCGGGAAACTCCGTCGCCGCACACTGTCTTCTTCATGTCATCCAGGCGGTTTATCAAGCGCCTGCAGCAGCACAGGGTAACGCCTTAGCTAAAATGTCACTATCAAATTTCTGAAGTCCAAAAGCAGGCATCTCATTAGTCTCAACGGGTGTTTTCATACACATCTATTGGGAAAAACTGACAGGCCTCACCCGATCCTCTCCTGCTCCATGGCCTCCATTTTCTCAGCGCGGGCAATCACACCATTTATAATCTCTTTCTCTTCATCTGTCAAGTCGGGACCAGGACCAGGCCCTGGCTGCATGGTCCAGTTGCCCCTGTCAGCCAAGCACATCCATTTGTGGCGGTTTTTTTTAAATATGATATCCAGTCACATGTGCATAGGCTAACACACACATACACAGAGTTTATATGAAATGTTTGGACAAACAGACCAAGCAGTTCTGGAACTGATGCTTTCTCAGCAGTTCCAGAACAGATACACACAATTGGGGGTAGAGAGGATTGAGTAGGAGTTTATCTACTTACTGCTCCTTATCACTGTGTCACAGATCACACATCAGAGGGATGCAGGTGAAACAAAGGATTAGTGGTTTAGTGTTGGTACAGCCATGGAGAGGGATAACAACAAAATGTTCAGATAATAGGGCTTACCTAGCATGCATGGTTCTCTGCCTGTCGTTGGACGCCCAGCGATCCGAGTTCCTGTTCATCACCGTGTCCGTCATGGCCACGCAATCACAGTCTGCAGGTGTACAGAGAGACGGAGATAACTGCCGAATGAAAGCCAAACAGCATTTTTTTTTTCTTTCTGTCACAAAGATGCAAAATCTGTATTTAGGGTTCTTAATTTAGGTGGGAATGAATGGTTACAATCAGAAGTCATTAGATTCATGATTAGTTTGGGCTTAAATCCTTAAGTTCACACCTTCAGCTGCCCTCTGTTCTCATCTCAGTACATGTCTAGCATTGACTTAACTGCTACCACAGGCTGCTCACTCATCACAGAGGGCACTCGCTGGAAAGCCTGAGCTTGGACAGTGCATGAGCTCTCTCTGGCAACTCACCAGACAAGACATGCTTAATTGCCTCAGACTGATGTAAGGCTAAAAGTGGGTAAATGTAGTCTCACATAGCCAGAACTAACAGTGCTGTGTCAGCACCCGAGAAAGGTCTGACTCTGTCCACTATTATTCTGCTCTTGGGGCATATGAGCTTTAACTAATTTTTTTTCTTTCAACCAATCACAATCGTCATGGGTGGTGCAAAGCTCTGGATGCAGCAACAGTGGAGGACTTTTGGTTGGCCGTGTGATTACACACTGTGCCCCTCTGCCTATCCCATTAGGCACTTGCATAGGTTAGGGTGGATGTGCACAACATTCTGCTCATGCGCAGAACAGTTTGGGCAGCCAGTATGGGGGTTAGGGTTATAAGGGCTTTCTACACATTACAGAAGAGAATGTCAAACGTTTCAGTTCCCAAGCATATGGGTCGCAAGCTTCGAGGTTGTTGCTGTTTGTGCGTGTTGTGATTTTGAAAATAGTGACATCATATGACAGAAGGGGAGGAGAATGTCATCTGAAGTACTTGTCCAACGGCAGGCTTACACCTGCAGTCTGCATCCAGTGAGTCAGTAAATTGTGTAAGTGGTGGCCCTCACATTCATGACCATCATGAAAACAACAACACTATTATCATCACAAAATCAATTCTCTTTTCCAGAGAATATTCCCTTTTCCCATCTACTACTTTCTTACAGTGAAATTACATAACAAGCCTAAACTCTCTTCTTTCCACAGACACACTGAGGCAAATTAACAGAAAATGGAAAACATGGCCAATATAAAACAACAACAAAAACGGATCAGTGTAGTAAAAGACAAACCATGTTGCTAAAAAGGGTAAAAGCTGTTTTGTGTGCGTTTGGAAAAAGAAATAGTTAAATGGTGCGATGTTGGGTGGCCGGGCTTGTTTAAATTTATGTGCACTTTCCATGCCAGGGTTAAAAAGATAACGTCACACAAATTGACTGTGGCAAGGCTGGTTATTTATTCAGCAGTAAGCAAAACTGAAGAATTTGTTCCATGAACCAGGGAGAGGTGTGAGGCTATAACAGCAGAGGAGGCTTGCTTGTACTGACTGTGATTTTCAAGTTTTAGATGATTTAAGAGTCTTTGTTTCAACTGGCTGAAATTGTTTATGATGTGTTGGAAAAATTGTCAACCGTTTTCATGGCATGATTTTGGGTGTTACGGGGGACTGATGAGCATTTTGTGAGATCATTATAAGTTCAAGAACCAGTAACAAGAACCAGGCGAGCGGTTTTTGCACTCTGCAATGTGGCAATTCATTAAGTCGAGTCAGGAAAACAACACAAAACTCCAGTGTATAAAAAAAAAACAAAAAAAAAAAAAAACTTCCATCTGTGCGCACTGATTGCGGCCTTATGCTCAAATCTGTCAGTAGATTTGTCAACCTATTGGTGTCTAGTAAATGTGTGTGAAAAATCAACATGTGATATGACTCTTCTTCTGTTTTTGTCCCTTGCACTGCCACCCACTTCCTTGACATCTGTCAAAACTGGATTGTTTGGAGCCCAGACTGTCACTGTCGAGGAGTCCAAGAATGGTTGCGTCATCAGTGTATTTAAAGTGCATGATAACAGAAGATAAGCATGTGTAATAATTTGCATGCAAGTGGTTAAAAAGGGAAAACGCAACAAATGGTGTTCTCAGCAGGAAATGTTAAGTTGTCAACAGTTTGAATTTCTCATAAAGCCGTTGGCCTTGATGCACCAGCAACTTAAAGATCAGACTGACGTGGTTAAGATGAAAGATGCCGATAGAAACCAATGCAACTGCCTCTGGGTAAGAATGCTGGGTTTGTGTGCAGCCTGTGCAAATGATGTACAACTGCCTCAAGTCTCTGCTAGACAACACATGGGTATATAGCAGTGTATGTCCTGGAGGCAAGAGTAGACCAGCAAGCCCCCCCGAAAACAAGCAACAATGAACCCTCAGAAGAGCTAAGGGACTCTAGAGCATAAATGTCGAGAATTGGGGTGATGCAGGATGAGGAGAGTGCAGCTGCTAAATGGCAGAGAGGCAGAAAAAAAGCTAAAGAATGTATTTGGAAATGCTAAAAGGCAAATCAATACTGGCTTTTGCTTACAACCTCTCCGTAGCAGTAAAATCTGGAACTATAACAGCTTGGAAAAAGTGGAAGAGAGGCATAGGAAGGGTGCGACACTGTCTCTCTCTCCTTGCATTATGCTGTGTAACGTAAGAACTTATACCTTTGGAGCTGTAATCTGTTGCTGTGCTGCCTTGCGGGATTCACAGAATAACAAAATTTGCTGCGCTATCAATAGACACTCCTGGTATGGGTTTTTCCCTCCAATGCTGCTGCAGCATCCAGCCAACAGTGGCAAGACAGTCTTCAGGGGGCACTTGTCTTATTCTGCTTTTCAGCAGTAGTGTGGCAGTTCAGACATTATTTAATATACGGCAATGCTCTGAAGCAATGGCCCTCCTTGAGTCACCAAAATGAATTAAAGCACTTTTTTAACACAATTGTCCTGGAGAGTTTGATGGACGATGGGCTGAGTAATCACTGACTCTGGTCGTGTGTTTATACAAAATGTCTGTTATGGCATCACAGAAGTGCACCCATCGGGTACATCCACTGTATACTAAAAAGGAGTTTTTGCTTCTCAAAAAGTTTAAAACGGACAAATATACTAGGCTGTCTTGACCAAAATGTCACACTGAGCCTCGTTATTCTGCAGGATGACGTCACTGTGATCCTCAGTCAGTCCTACATCCTTGATGCTGTCAGGTTATAAATGCAATTAATCTGCGTCATCTCCGGCACAGTCATTTTCTACGTTTTCCTCCCAAATAAAATGAGTCAGCCAGGTGGTGGACTCGCTACCGTGCGTGCGTGCGTGCGTGTGTGTGTGCGTGCGTGTGTGCGTGCGTGCGTGTGTGTACTGGTTTTTAACCCCAAAGTGTCATTAAGCCTCCGTGATGATGGTTTGAGATGCGGCTGCCTGCAAAGTGGTGTCCGAGGACTGTGCAAGCAAACAACCAAACAATATTGTCTAGAAGTACAGCAGGGGGTGTATAGTAACAGATCATGTGTGACATGACAACAGGAAAAACCAAACGGAGGGCATCGACTCAGACAGTCATCGGTTTCATCATCGCAAGTCATCCATGCAGCAGGATCTCTCCTGTATAGAATTTCATATGGGGGTGGAAAGGACCGCTTTAGAAACCCGCCTCTCTTTAGGGCCAAAGATTCACTACAAATCTGCATCTGTTCATCTTCAGGGATGCATACACAGACAACTCCCAGAGTGCACCCTACACACAAAGCAGCTCCCTTACATTTTTAGAAACACAGCCATGCATTCTCCTCGGTTACTTGAAGTGAAAAGCTGCAAGTCTTCTCAGACACTTGCACAGATTAATGTTATGTGACTTTGAATAGAAGGTGCATGACTCATTAATGCAGAATAGATGACTGGCAAAGTACACCGCAATAACTGGCTTATTCTTTTCGGGATTTGGGAGTTTTCGTTTGCGGTATGATGCATCGAGGAAAAAAAAGCGGAATGCCAACAAGGCAGTGAGGCATTGATGGATTGATCCTCCATGGATCGTTATGGATGTCACACCCAGAGCTGAGAGGGGGGGGATGGAGACAGCAGGAAGGACATAATCTCCAGGTCTCCTGAACTGATATAAGCTTTAACTCCAACGCTTTCATGCTATCATAAAGCAATTAGCGCTGAAAACAGTTAGCTGATAAGTATTTCAACATAAATGTATTCATTAGCTATGTTGATAATTGAATTATCCATGTAATTTATCAAAGAAACATGTCAAGCATTAGCTGTTTCCATCTCCCCAAATGACATAATTATGTGCCTCTTTGTTTTTGTGTGAATATCTTTGGTTTATGGCTTTTGGACAGAAAAATATCTTAAATCATTGTCTTGTTGGTCCTGTGCATTTTGAGGGGCTTCTTTCTGGCGTTTTAGAGATTAATATGTAGCATAAATATAAATAAAAAGGAAAAAAAATAGTTACTGTACTCATACTTCAAAAGCAAGTAATTTTGCACATTACAATCCTCAAATATAAAAAGGGAAAACAGCAACAGCGCCACTCATCTGATTTTCTTTCACAGCCTTCCATGTGTCCTATTTATAAATGTATTGAATATAATGACACTGAAACATTCCATGGGACTGTGCTTGTGTTCCAGGGCAAGAATTCCCTTGCCATTCCCCCAAGAAGGACATTTCTAAAATGGGTTAATGAGAATCAGAGATCAATGTGAATTCCCACAATTGGTTTCACTTTAATTTATTTTTTAATCAGGCCTCCATTCCTGTTTTGATGCCTGCGGCTAAGAAATGTGTATGACGGCCCATTGGCTGAGTCCCTGTGGGTTCAGATCAGCACTTTTCTTTCAAACTATTCTCCAAGGTGCCGATTCTAAGTATATGCCAGACTTCATGCTCATGTCAACACAGCGTATCCACATGATATAATAATCCTGGGTGTAACCATAAACATTTTGCTGTGCCCATTAATGTTTCAGCAGGCATGACACACTATGCTGTTCCCCATTACAGATTTAATAACCTTGCAACCATGAACAAATTTTCACAATATTGTGACAAACAAGCTCAGCTATCACATTTCTTTTTAAACTTAGCCATTACTGGAATCAAACTGCCTTGTATGAATTCATCCTGCTGAGAAGATCAAACAAGCACTGATTTAAGTAATACCCATTCATCTAAACAAAAGAAGAAAAAAAAACTGTCAAGATGACTGGATTTTTGATAAAATAAAAGGTGATACTGTCACACTCTCCAGAAATCTAATTGTGATATTATTATTAACCATCTTGGACATGAACAATCGTTTCATGCTCTACCATCTGTACATCAGATTGTTTTATATGTTATGAAATCAAACGCAGTCTGAAATGCTCATACGGGAGGCTCCTGGCTGCTACTGTCTCGGTTTAGGTCCTGTGATTATTTGGAACAGCATGCAAGAGCACTGAAGTGAGAAAAAGTCTGTGCCTGTCTATAAATAAAGCCCGTCAGATGTCAGGTGTACCAACATAGAAAAAAAATCTTTTGAATGTAGTAATGTATTGAAGACAATAATAGAAGGCCTCCTTATAGGAATATACGGCTCCACGATGTTCAAGCAGAGAACTCCAAAGCATAAACATGAAATTTTGTAAAATAAAAAAAAAAGACACGCTGTAAAAAAGAGACACTGTAAAATAAAAGACCAGTATTGAGTTTCAATAGTGAGCTGTGAGTCATCTGCAGACCTTCACCGAAATTAAATTAAAACATTAACTAATTGACAGCACTTTGGCTCACTCATACAAAGGCGTTAAGAGGTGCAACCAACCACATTCAATGCAAACATAAAATTCATAGCCTTTGCACATGCTACAATGTCCGGTCTTGTGACTGGTGCCATCACACAGCAAACTGAGCCATAAACATGCAACTTTGCAGTGCTGCACATAGACTGATAACTGGAATTAAAACAATAAGGCATATTTAAAGGCTGTACACTCACCAGCCACCTTATTAGCAAGTAAGGTGTACCTAATAAAGTCTTGTGCAGCTGTTGCCCATTTGCTTCAAGGTTCAACATGTTGTGTAGTCAAAGACAGACGCTCCTCTGCATACCTCGGTTGAAACCAGTGGCTCATTGAGTAACTGTTGCCTTGCTATCAGCTCCAGCCAGTCCAGCCGTTCTCGTCTGACCGCTGGCATCAACAAGGCATCTTCGCCCAGAGAACTGCTGCTCACTTTTTTGGACCATTCTCTGTAAACCCTAGAGATGGTCGTGTGTGAAAATCCCCATGGAGCAGCAGTTGCTGAAAAACTCAGACCAGCCCATCTGGCGCCAATGGCAATGCCACTTTCAAAAAGACTCACCTTTCTTCCCCATTCTGATGCTCAGTTTGAACTTGAGCAGATTCGGCAGATTCGGCTGAAATGCATTGAGTTGCTGCCATGTGCTCGCATGAGTAGGTATTTGTGTGAACAAGCCAGCCGATCTGGCCATGGTGTGTAGATACAGATTAGGTATATTTAAAGGATTAGTATTCTTCAAATCGAATGATAAAAGTGGCAATAAAATTCTAAATAGATTTTGGTTTTAACTTATGACATAAATGTTTCTGGCTGGTCTGTCTACCACATAGTTATTGGTTGGATTTCTAGCTCTTAGCAGTAAGCGTTAACTTGGGTTCAAGGAAATGCATTAAACTGAACTCTCCGGCTAATGTGCTGCTGGTTGACAGAAATACATGGTAAAAGCAGGGAGACAAGGAACCATTCTAAACGCTTATGGAGTTGTTGTTCTATAGCCAGTGCACTGTTCACTCAAAATTGATTTTGCAGCATTTACAACATGATAAGTGAAATGGCAAACCTGACTAAAGCCACTTGACAGGTTACAGCTAGAACAGTCACAGTGCATACCCCCAAAAGGGTCAATGAAATGATTGTGTCAAATTAATGATAATGTCTAAATCTGACCCAAAATTTGCAACAGCAGCTTGTACTGTCACAAGTAGTAATTACAGTAGCAGTGATTTCATCCTTTAATATCTATCCTTTAACATGTCTACAGGGAGAGAACTGGCAACATTATTTGGGGGGAAACACACACACACACACATATATATATATATATATATATATATATATAGACACGAGGCTGGAACAGAAATACATTTCAACATGAGGGGACGACATGATAAGCTGAGCTTACTGTACACAGTGCAACAAGAAGAGGTTGGTGCGCATAGTGCGATTGAAAGACCGGCCATTCTCCCCATCAGTGCTCCATGAAAATGAGCTGAAAAACAGTTATTTTAAACTGTCAGAAAACAATTCTAATTGAAAAAAGGTCCGATGCCTTTCACTCGGGAAGTTCTCTCAAGGGGCATTATACCCCTTAACCAAGACCTATTGCCAGTTGGGACCATTTATAAACCCCAGGTACATAAAAGTACCTTGGAATTCATTGTTACCCTATCGGGGTAAAAAAAAATGTACCTTTGAGAACATGCATGGTCTCCAACTGCACCCTCTTTTCTGACAGTATAAGGGAAAACAGTGACATGTCGGGGTCCTGCTGTATGTAAGATTTCTCTGGTGCTGCACACTGATCCTAAATCTCCTGACTATTCAGTCCTCTAAGCTAACTGAGGGACTATGAGATACAAACATAGCATAGCCTCAAACCTGGGCAAGATTGCAAAGCACTGCACCAAGAAGCCCTTCACTGCAGGAGAACTTCACTCTGCATTTCTTAATTATTTACAACTCCCACCCCCAGTGCCTTTCACTCTGTACATGGCCCCTCTTTAAGGCATTAGTGTATGCTTTACGTTGCACAGATCTTGGTCAAACATTAACACTGGATATGGGGAGGAAACAATCATCACTGCTCCAACACACATTGCTGAGCTCTATCTTGGGAAATAGTAAGAATGTTTGGGGTATCAGTTGTTTGGGTGTGTGGCACCGACAAATTAGTTCTAACTCAGACAATGGTGCTGACAAGCACCATCTGTGAAACCATCTGTGAGGACTCTTCACCTCTCAAATGGAAGAGTGTTGCACCAATCCAACAATGCCACTCTTGGCAGGCACGGCGCCAGGTCCCCGCATCGCTGGGGAACAAACAGGAAAGACCATCCAGTGACCAACAAGCTATCACGCTGTCATCCTGCTATCATGTCAAACCTTTCCAACAGACCCAGAGAGACTCGCAGTCTGGTTTATCTTCATTCTTAAATCCAGACACATAATGAAAAAAAAAAAAAAAAAAAAAAACAGCGGGAGGAAAAGGAACCCACTGGGGAATGAAGAAGAAAGTGGATCACAACTCATAGAAGAAACAAAAAAAAGGTTTTAGTAGCCAAAAAGTCACGGTGTGAATCAGGAAACGAGAGGTCTCAGTTGGAAAAGAGGAAAAAGATGAGACAAAAGAACGAGCAACAGCAAGGAGGAGACAGACAGCGATGGAACATTTCTTTTGTGGAAGCCTCTTTTCCAACTTTTACAAGAGGAAAAACCAGCCTGTAAAATCTAACTTTAATTGTCTCACAGCTATATCGTCATGCTATGATAACTACCAATGATATACCAATTGTCACTGCATGACAGTACACTTATACGCGACATAGACTGTAGGAGAACGTGACTTTCCAAGGGGGAACAAACCGCATGGAGTCACAACTGTGATCACAATGAAACTGACGTATGATCTGATGTGATAATAGTATGATCTTCAGAAACAAAACAAAAAGGTGCGCAGCTCAAACGTGGCACACACACTACGATAGCCAACAATTCTCTGTGTGAAATAACCTGCTTCCTCACATAATTAACGCTCCAACTCTCTCTCCATCTGCCTCTGATGTTATTAATTAATGAATGAAAGATAGTGGAAAGCATCAACAGTTGACAAACTGGCAGACGAAAAATATGGAAAACAGAAAATAGATACAGGGAAATGAAGCAGGAAGGAACAGAGTGAAAGACGGAGAGAGACAATGACGTCCGTTGAGACCGAGGTTAGCCCATCACTGAGCTCACAGTGACCACATGGGTGCGCGCACACACAAACACGTGCGTGCACACACACGCACGCACGCACACACACACACGCGCACACACACACACACACACACGCACAAACACACGCACACATGCACATGTGAGAGCAATAGAAAAAAAAAAAGAAAGCACACCAAACATGCCTACACACATTAATATGCATGTTAACATATCCAAGCCCACTCCAGGGAGCTACATGCACACACAATAACCTCTAATGTGCGCACACTGACAGAAGACTACAGCACAGCATTCTTATAGTCTCTAAAGATAAAAAAGGCACGGCCCACATTCAAATGTGTTTTTGTGCTGAGAGCACATACTGTCAGAGAGCAAAAGTCCACTGACACAAATTCCTGTACAAGCTCCAGCTTCCCACCCTCAATAAAGCATTAAAACTCATTTACATTCTTCACAGGAATAATCCACAACATACTTTCACTACGCTATCCAAAAGTTTAGCAGCAAACCACATAACCTTACCTGTACGCTTTCAGTTCCTGTCAGTCGGACCAGTTCATCGGTCTAAATGCTAGTCGGCTAAGCTGATAATGCAGACAAAGATCGAGCGAGTGTCGTTTGAGTCGCTCTACCGCAAAGTTAAAGGAATGCCAGCCACTTACAGGAGTGAAGAGACAAACTTTACTCAGTATTCACAGCCAAACAATGAGGGGGACAGGAGGAGGAGGAGGAGGAGACAAGAAGGAGAGGCGGAGTTAGAGCACATTCCAACTACAGCAGAGAGTAATGATGTCACACTCGGAAGAAAAGGAAAAACAAAGAGGCGAAGACACTGAGGAGTGTGGATAAAAAGCCAGGACAAGATCAAGCTACCTGACTAGCTCCACTTCTTTTCATTAATTTATACAACACTCTCGGAGTCATAGGTCACAAACCATTTCTGTCTCCCCCTCACACACACTGTCTTACTATCAGCAGGGCACACTTTATGTGTCAGTGTGTTTTCATCTAAATGCAAAATCTATGCAAGCACATCGCAGAGCTATTTAATTTCTTAGGACACACCCAAGTGAGTACTAAAACAGACCTGAGAAAGTACTCTATGTGAGACTATGAAAAACAGGTAGAGCAGCAATCATTAGCTTAAAAATGTCTGTCTGAGAGGAAGCTCTGGATTTAATTAGAGCCAACGCTGTGTAACATAGAGAGTTCACAGTCTCAAGTAACCTGAGCAAGAAAACTTCCGTGACCTCCTGCACATCCCAAACACAGCGACTCACATATGCAAAAGTGAGTTGAAATGCTTAACTGAAAAAAAACAAACAAAAAACATACTACTCACGCTCAGGTGCTAAATGTGAGTCACATACTCAGTGTGTCTGTAAGTAGTCTACATAGTTTATGGTAAGTGGGTTAAGTAGCTAATGACTGACCCTGTAGGGCCTGAAATACTGACAACTTCACTGCACGCAGTGGACCACAGCAATGACACAATGACAAACCTTAAAGTCTTATCAAAACCCATCATTAAAGTTCTGCCTCTGACTTTTACCATGTAATCACCAGCACAGGTACTAATGAGAACACAAAGACCTCCTGAGAGGACCGTAGTTCTTAGACTGAAGTCTGTGATGTCTCCTCTTATGGAGGCAAATCTGAATCCGACTTGTCTGACCTTTCATGTTATATAAATGGTGAATTGGAACTAAACCAGTTCAAAACCTGCATTAGTATAATTACACACATTAGTCCGTGTGTAATGGACTTAGGCTCTGACTAGAAGTTGTATTAAAATTACTGCATCATGTGTTCTACGTGTGAATCTTAATCAGGGGTTTACACAGCTTTTCCTGGAACGTGTGTTTCACTCCAACTGCAGTGAGCTCAAATGAGTCTTTAAATGCCACATTTTGAGGTGAAATGTCGAAGCTGGCCCCACTGAATCAACCACCTGGAGATGAAAATAAGAAAATGTACCACAAAGAAAATAAAATTTTATACAACAGAGTGCAGAGTTCAGACCCCAAGGTTGCTAGGACAATGCATCCGTGTTTGTAAAAAACATTTAAATGCAATTTTGTGAGAGAGAGAGAGAGACACACACACACACACACACACACACACACACACACACACACACACACACACACACACACACACACACACATTCCAACATCAATGTTATTACTGTTGTTGTAAACAAAACATTTAAGTGTTCTATTTAACTGGTTTCAAATTTTCAAACACAGTACAAGATGGTGTC
>CAAKHG010033190.1:19139-29213 GCA_901007715.1 Dactylopterus volitans
AAAAAAAACTTAAAAAAAAAAAAAAGAAGAAAGAAACGTGAGTCTGTTCTTGACGACGACCGCGGGAGAACCTGGAGAACGATTCAGCGATCCCTCGTTTTAACGGTCAGTGCCATAAAATCCTCGACTTGTGACGCCGAAGAACCACCTTTTTTTTTTTTTCTTCTTCTTCTTCCTTTTTTTTCTTTAATGAGTCGATGTAATTCTCCAGGGACACAATCGGATTACAGATACGAATCAATCAGATCACCGCTCACCCAGTGTCACTCAGTCGGGCTTATTTTTTTTGTCTTAAAAAAAACAGCCCTTCAGACGTTTATTAGGATTGCATGTCTCGTTTCCATTTGAATGGTTAAATAAGGTACAGTGGGGCTGAATGGACAAAGACTGCCAGTAGTGTATTTCTGTTGTCTTGCTGGGCTCAAGGCAGACGGGGTTAGAAAGACACAAATTAGGGTATAAAATAAATGTGTATGTGCGACCTGCTAACCGCTAAAAGGGAAACGGGGCGCCGGTGTGTGCGCGTGTGTGTGTGCGCGCGCGCGCGCGTGGACGTCTTATCATCGCGAGATCACGACTTTTCCAGGACGAGCTGTCGAGGGTCACGTCAGAATTGGTTACACATGTACGCAGCGTGAGCATTAAAAACAAAAAACAACAAAAAAAAAAACACAGAAGAAGCCACATAATCAAAAGTACGTTCGTGACACTCGCTGACAGCTATTTATTTCACGCGACGCATGTTCAGGGGTGAAACTGATCTGCGGTCAGTATTTTAGGATGTTGATTTTTTTTTATGCTTGAAGAGGTGTGGCGGGATTCTGACACACTTTTGCATATATTTATGTTTTTGTTTTGTTTTTTTAAGGCATAAATTTCCCCCCCAGGACAACATTGCCAACAAGCTGCATGCTGCTGCTGTCTGCCTGTGTGTGTGTGTGTGTGTTTTTCAATGAAGCCAATTGAGTTCAGTACATTTATTTGGGAAAAAAAAAAATTTTCCTGCATATTTTTTGTTTTTTTTGTTTTGTTTTACATCCAGTTAAAAACCACGCGAATTCTCAGACGTCGGTAACGGCTCGTCCTCACAAATATCACAAATGGCTTCTGCCTCATGTTGTTATACACTTCCTGGCCAAAAAAAAAAAAAGAAAAGAAAAAGTCGCCACCTGGATTTAACTAAGCAGATAGGTAAGAGCCGCCGACTGGATAATTTTTCAGCCGGCAACAAGTTATTGAACCCCAACTGATGTAGTAGTAGCTTCTCATTTCTTAAACAACCATGTTCAAGCACATGGTTGGAAAAGAAGTTTGAGAAGGGTCAAATCGCTGGTAGGCACCAAAGCAGAGAGAACATCTGAGCAGATGTCAGACCCGACTAAAACTGGGTTAAAAACCGTCCAACGCATTGCTGAAAAACTGGGAGGACAGTGGGGAAACGACGTCTTTGAGGAAAGAAATGCGGTCGGAAAGAATTGATCGCGATCGGGGATCACGCAAACGTCCGGTGGGGTCAAACCGTAGAGAAACAACAGCAGAGCTCAGGGCCATGTTTAGCCGTGAGAGTTTCCATGCGCACGATGCGAAGGGACCCGGAGGGATTGGGACTGAACAGCCGTGAGGCCTTGAGAAAACCGCTAATTGGTAAAACCGCTGAAAAAAAAGTTTGTTAGGCATAAAGATTGGACTCTGGAGCAATGGAAGAAGGTCATGAGGTCCGGGGAGTCCGGATGAATATACTGAATATACCAGGTTATTCCCCCGATGGATTTCTTTCTTCCCTGATGACACAGGCGTATTCCAAGAGGACAACGCCAGGATTCATGGGGCTCAAGTTGTGCAGGAGTGGCCGATCACGCGAGGATCGGCCGCCAGACCCGAGTCTGGGACGTGCCCGAGAGAAAGCTCTGCGCAGTGGTCCGACTCTCCCGTCATCAACACGGGAACTTGGTGAAAAATGAATGCGACACTGGACGGATATAAATCCGGTGACATCGCAGAAGCTCGTCGTCCAGCAAAATATGAGTGTGTGACTTTTGTTTTTGTTTTTTTGGCCAGGCAGTGTGTAAAATCTCCCGTCAGCTTTCGACACAGCGTCCACAGTTGTTCATCTAACAGACACGGGGGAAACCGCGGGGTTGAACGAGGATCCACGCGCCCGTAACCGTCTTCACGAGCTCTTCTGTTTTGAATGTGTAATGTTTTGTTTTTTTTTCTTTTTTCTCGCAAAGCCATCAACACGCACTCGAGACGCCACTGTAAACGTGTGTCTCCGCGAGCCTCAGATCAAACGCACCTGTCAAACGTTTTATGAAACAAACGGGGGGAGTTTGGGGAGTCGCTAGTTTTCTCAAAGTTTGCCTTGATATTTTCAGCTTTTCATTTTGTTGCCTTTTTTCTCCCCTCCCCAAACACCTTACAGTTGCACCGTGAGGTTTTTTATTTTTTTTATTTATTTTTTTTTGTTGGTGAAATCCAACTCCACACACCAGTCAAAATGATTTTTAATTTTAATTTTTTTTTTTTTAGCTGTATTATGTGATTGTTTGGCCTTTGTGTTTTGACCAGCTCCAAATATTTGACCAAGAGGGTTTTAAAAGCTGGTCGCTTTTTTGGCTTTGTCACGTTTTTTTTTTTTAAAAAAACAAACAAAGCTCAGATATTTATGCTTTAGTGCCAGGTCCGAAGCCATGACGTCACCTTACCGTCGTCTCGATGTGACGCCGTCTCTCTGGTTTGTGCGCTCTCGATTTTAACCCCGCCCCCCACAACCCGACAACAGTGCCAAGTCGCAGCCGCTGATTCGCTGGTTTCCACGGTTTCTGTCCACCCCTGCATCTCACCTGCGTGCGACGAGGCCCGCTGCTGCTCCAGCATGGTACTCGCGGTGGGAGCGGGTGTTTTCAGTCGCACAGTCGCACCCGTCACCGACAGGAAGTGTGTGTGTGTGTGTGTGGGGGGGGGTTTAGGGTAAGCTGGTTACGCGCGTCATCTGCGAGTGGATACCGCTCTCACACACCTTTTTTTTTTTTTTTTTTATAAGAAACTGAGTCAGGGCTTCTTATCAATGTTTTCACCAGAAATCACTCAAGATGGTTCAGGGCAGGAGGCCACTTCTGCTAAAGAAAAACGTTGGTGGGGTGTGTGTGTGTGTGTGTCGGGGGGGGTTCTTTCGGACATGCATGGTCAATATGGTCTTCATGCACCCTCCTCTATAACTGCATGTGGTATTGCATGGGGATTGCACTATTAAGAAAAAAAACATATACATTTCTAAGACAAATTTTTGTTCTTTTTCTTAGTACATGTACATACCGTTTAATGTTATTCCTGTACTGTGCCACGCGATGTAACCCACGGATGATGACGGCGACGGCGGAACGAGAACATCATGAACATTGAGTGTAATAATATCCAGCACAGAAATAATCCATAAGGGAATACTTGAATACTAATCAGCACAGTTTATAACAATCTGGGCAGTGCAAATAAAAAAAAAAAAAATTAACCCTGTATGAACCTTGCGATATATGCATACCGTCATGTTTAATTTATTAATCCCAGATAGGCTGACATTAATCGGAGCAGGTGCCATGGTAACAGAGCGGGTTCCGCTGCCCTCCAGCTGGTCACACTGGTGTCTGTGTTTTGAATGTTGTATGGAGAGGAGACGTGCGCAGGCGGAGGAGTTCTTACTGACATTCTATGAATGTATCGGAAAAAGAGAAAATATCTGTCACTCACGTTTTCATTTGTTCTTAATAAATACCAAATTAACTTATGCAGTGTCTTTTTTTTTTTTTTTTTCAAAATGTCTCTGGCACATTGATGAGCCTCTCGACGCGTTCGCTAACACGAGAGACGGCCTTGATGAGGCAATACACATAATCATGTCGGTGATTGGTGGTTATTACAGACCGTAGTGGCGTGCCACATAAAGCAATTGTGTTTCAGGGCCTCCTCGTCACTTGTGTGGGATGCTTTTTTATGCAAAATTCATTGGCCTGTTGATTTATGCCGCCACGGCGCCAGCACACTGAGATGACTCGTCTCTGTCTAAACTCGTGAAAAATATCTTATTTCCCCACCATTTTATAGCGTATGTGACACCGCAAATGACCGCGTTCTCTTCAACTGTCTGCACAATCAGCGAAAAAGAACAAACACGTGAATTCAAGTCAGCTTCTTTATTCCATTTCAGTCAATAAATTTTACTTGTTTGGTCTTTAAAATGAAAGAAAAAAGAGCCGCACTGATCAATGCTATTTGTCTTTCTTCTCTGTTGTTGCTGTAATGCGAACAATAACAACTAATAATCCACAGTCCTCCACCAGAGACTTTTTAGTATCACGACAGGCGACATCTCACCCAGGCCACTAGAGGTCAGCGCCGCTCTGCGCCCACCTGAGAAACCTGCTCCTCTGACACCCCTATTAATCCATGATCAAGAATCTTTTCTTTCTTTCTTTCTTTCTTTTTTGGTTCCCCAAAAGAGACCCTTATTTATAAATGAGTGGGCAGGCGTCGCCAATACCTACCTGGCGTAACAGCACGAATGTCGATGGGAGATGGCGGCACTTTGGCGAAATTCCCTGCGAACATTCTAAGTGCTGACAAGGCCAAGGCGCCTCCTGCTCTCGCGGACATGAAACCGCACGTGTGTTTATCTCGTGCCGACCCCGGGGTCAAGCAGAACGCAAAACAACACTTATCAGCGGCCTAAGTGGTATTGCAGTGACGCAGCTTTTCCTGGTAGATTGTCATTAACATTAAGGACGGGGATTGAAGCTTTTCCAGGAACGGTCGAAGAGCTACGATATCACGTAATTGCGCGAAAAGGTTTTTTTTTTTTTTTTTTTTGGTCACCTGATGACGCAACAGATTTGTACGGAAGAGGGTTGGGGCCACTGAAGAAAAAAATATATCAATCTGAGGATTCTGACTTTGATCTCAGAATTCTGACTTTTTCTGATACTTAAAGAAAACAAAATCGGGAGGATTTTTTTTTTCATTTCTGAAAACAAGTCAGAATCCTGACCTTTTCGAAAACCAAAAAAAAAAAATTTTTTGGGAGTATTTTTTTCCATTTCTGAAAATAGTCCCAATTCTGAGATTAAGCTCAGAATTCTAACTTTTCTTTCTCAGAAATGAAGAAAAAATTCATGAAATTTTTTTTTTTTTTTAGGGTTTTGGAAAAATGTCAGAATTCTGAGATTAAAATCACAATTCTTCCTTTATTCAGAAATTTAAAAAAAAACAACAATTCCCCGATTTTTTTTTTTTTTTTAGTTTTGGGGAAAAAAAAGTCAGAATTCTGAGATTAAGCTCAGAATTCCCACTTTTTTCTCAATCATATATTTTTTCTTCAGCGGCCCTAATCCTCTTCCGTCAATCTTGGATTATGCATTAACTTTTCTGCGGAGAGTGAGGTCATTGTAGAGTTATCTTTAAACGCCACCAACAATGTGCCACATGGTGCCAAAGAGGTTAAAGTCAAAAGGAATTTTAAAAAGGCAGCAAGTGTGCAGGTGTGGCCAAAAAAAAAAAAAAAAAAAAAAAGATAAATAAACGAATAAGAACGTAAAAGGGTAAAAGTGGGAAATGGACATTGACCTGCAGCAGAGCAGACCCTCAGCTCTGTGCAAAGGGTCCAGAATTCAAATCCTTTTATTACTGTCGCCAAGGACGCTGCCTTTCCTTTCCTGTTTGTTTGTGCGTATCTTTGGTGGGATTTTTTTTTTTTTTTTTTTGCAAAATACACCCGGCAGAATTTCACTGAATTTGACGAAAGAGCACAGCAGGAGCCAGTGAAGCGCCTGTTAGATATCGGGGCCAGTCTTTTAAACTTAACAGGAGAGGAAAAAAGAAAAGAATTCTTACTTTAAACTCAGAATTTTGAGAAAAAAAACTCAGAATTCTGGCCCCCCTTTTTTTTTGGCCCTAATCCTCTTTCATATAAACTTTGCCAAAAAAAAAAAGAAAAAGAAAGAAAAAAGAAAACTACAAACCTTGGGAGTAGAGGTGGAGTCTGGGCGAAGGGAGAGCCTATTGAATTTTTGCAAGGTTTTCTGTGGTAATATTGAATGGAGCTTTGCAGACATAGATCCCTTCCGGCGTGCTGGCGGTTATCAGCTGACTTTGTTCTCCCACAACAAATATAGATCAGCTTCTGCCACAAAACTGCTCCAGCTCATTCGGACTTTTCCATTGCATACGAATGAATGCAGGATGACAGAAACTCGAACATGATATAGTTATATTAAAATGTGCTGTTGTTTTGCAGCTATAAGGGCACGTTTTTTTTTTAAACATCTCGTCTCTTGTCTCCTCTTCTTCCGCTTATCAGGGGCAGCAGCGGCCTGCCGCCCGATCCACGTTGCACCGGACCCACATGGTTCCTCCTGCAGGTGGTGGGCTTGCTGGAGGACGGACCCATGTCTCTGCCTCTATTCGGACCTGACCGGACCCCATGGGTGAAGGCCACCGGGTGCTGGCTGACAGGCCCCTCCCCCAGGCCTGGCTCCAGGGTGGGGTCCCGGTAACCCTCCGGGCAGGGCACACTGGTCCTCTGGTGTTTTTCTTCCCATGTGCGTCTTTATGGACCATTCTTTGTCTGACCCTTCAACCAAGACCACTTTGCCATGGGAGACCCTACCAGGGGGCTGCTGCCCCCGGCAACACAGCTCCTGGGATCGTTAGGACCCTCAAACCCCTCCACCACCATAAGGTGACGTTCCACGGAGGTTTTTTTTTTTTTTAAGCATGACCTGTATATATTTGGCCTCGGAGAGGTGACAGACCCTGATCATTGGTGACGTTGGAATCGTTGGAATCGAATTGAGAATTAACAACACGGCGAAAACGGCACTGAAACGGAAGCAAGCACACTTGCCCTTCTTGCCACCGACGCCGAAATGATGATGTGAAGAAGTGTTGGAACCAACATGGTCCCCAAAGCAATGCTGCGCTACCGTGATTCCATGATATTTGTCAATGCTGAATACAGTAACTAAATACTTTGTTTTTGTTTCAGTGACTCGCGCTCAGATCAGCTTTTGGTGTTGACAAGCGTGGCCGACGTCCTGAGCTTCCCAGGCTGGGATGCAACCTCATCCGACGTTACCTCGCCGCGTCTCAATGGATGGCGTCACTAAATCTCCACTGAAGGTCTAGACAGTTCCTGGTTCTGGGAATATGGGTATTATTATTATTATTATTTAAACTATACTCTTCTACATAGCTAAATGCTCAAGAAAAAAAAAACTCAAGAAGGAGTCACTCCATCCAAGCAGCCAGAGATTTATAACACATCCGAACGCACCGTTTGACAAGTGTAATCTTAGAATCTTTGATAGTTTACGTTTCGCGTTGTGGAAAGAGCCAGCACCAAAAACACCAGCACTAAAAACAGACATGGCCGCGCGTTGCGCACGCGCTCAAAAGAGAACTGAAGCAAACATTCAATAGAAACCTAAAAAAAAAACAAAAACAAAAGCAACTAAATAACCTTCCTCTGCCACTGATCGCTTTTGTGAGAAGTAACTGTCACTAATTGCTGCTTTCCAGCCGCTTACACAACACCTGTTTTCACCACGCGATCCCGCAGCACCGTTCCGAGGTCAAAACGACACAATAAACTTGTTGCACAATAAGAAAATGTAATAAGGGAAGGCAAGGTAATGGATTTATAAAGGCCAATCCAAACACAAGGAGATGAAGGGTAATTGCGCAGGCGTGGGAGTACCCACTGTAAACGATCTGAGAATGGAGACGTGCTCCTTGCGCTTCAGAAGGAGCCAGGCTGTCGCACGTAAATTAATGGAAGACGCCGCATCAGCCGCCATAAACAATACGATGTTTAAGCCCTGATTCGAGCTCAATATAACCAGTAATCGCGCAATAAGCCGAGCGGGGGCGTCATTTACTCCGCTTGTTCGGTGCCGATGATGAGCTGCAGCTGCCTCCTTGATTTTTCTTCTTTTTTTTCTTTTATACACTCATGAAATAAACACATACGCAAGTCTCCTCACATCAGGTTTTCACCTTCGTCTGAGCACTTTGTCCGTCCTCAAACGACCTCACGTACAGTTTAGATATCACCGGTACAATTTATATCGTTCTTTATCTCTTCTCCATAAAGAGATTAAGTTCAGAGTTATGACAGCATTTCTTTTTTCTTTTTTTTTAGTTTGATGGGGTTGACGGGGGCACTTGGTGTCTTTCAAGGAAAACTGTCTTCCGCTAACACCTGTTCATGCTAATGAAGGGCTAAAAGAGCAAAGGGCACCAGGTTAATATGACACCCAGTCATAGATATGACGGCCGTGGAACAATGGCAGAAACAGAGATAAGTCCCCGCAGGATCTTAGCGCCGACAGTGAATTCAAAGATATGCGTGAAAAAAAACCCCCGTCAAAACAAAAATAAAAATGCACATGGCCAGTTGAAGTGGCGCGCGGGCCGTTGCGCGATCAGAGGGGACGGCGACGCCCACGGTCTTCCGCTCTGGCTGATCTGGTGGCCCCTGCGTCCGAAGTGGCCGGCTTCAAACGTGACTTTGGTGACCAGGGGCTCGAGGGTTTCGAGGCCAGAGAGGCAGACAACAGGTAATGAATCAGTGATCAGTGGGACTTCTGCAAGTCCTGTTTCGCTGAACTCAGCTGCAGATTGCCTTGCGGGCAGATAAGATAATAGGCCCACGTTCTTTGCACCCTGCCCCCACCCAGCTCCGACCCAAAACCCCTCCCATTGCATGAGGACTTTAAATAGGGGCGCGGCGTGCCGCTTCTCCAGTCTCCGTTGTGAGTCTGTCAATCTGCGCTGACAGGAAACATGGCCACATACTTCACCAGCAACGCGGAGGAGAGTCCAGAGCCCCACCGGGCGGACGTGAAAGGTAGGCGGCGTTCTCTCATCCTTTATGAAACACCGCTTTACCCGGCTGACGGCTTCCTCTGTGTGTCTTCGTGCTCAGGAAATATTCCCAGCTGGCTGCAGGGCACACTTTTGCGAAACGGGCCGGGCATCTTCACCGTGGGGGACACGGGCTACGACCACTGGTTTGATGGGATGGCCATCATTCACAGCTTCGCCTTCAAAGACGGTCGGTCTCCAAGAACCCTGCCCAAGCGGCTCATATGCATATTTCATGAACCACTTTTTTTTTTCTTTTTTCTAAAGATGCTTCCTTCAAATTTGGAATCAGTATGAGGGACGAGCTCCCACACATGAATAAAACTCTACTTTTTTCTCCCCCCCACTCTTACAGGTGAGGTGACCCACAGAAGCAGGTTCCTTAGAAGTGACACATACAAAGCAAACATGGCTGCAAATAGAATAGTGGTGTCTGAAATGGGAACGATGGCCTATCCGGACCCGAGCAAGAACTTCATCGTCAAGTAGGCATCCTCCTTTTTACTTTGCGCACGCTTTTGTTTCACTGCATCATCCGAGGACGACGTTTCTCCTCAAATTCTCGTCGTATTCAATCAATCAATCAATCAATCAATCAATCAATCAGACTTTATACTTTTCATGCAACTAAGATGCAAAACAAAGTGCCTCACAACAGCTAAAAACATTGCGAAGGAAAAATAGAAAAACAGATAGAAACCGCCCCTCCCACCCTCAATATATACATATATACACACACAGCTATGCACACACACACACACACACACACACACACACACACACATACACATGCATACACACACACGCACATGCACGCACGTACGCACTCACACACACACACTCTCACTCACACACACTCACACACACGCACTCACACACACACACTCACACACATGCAGTCTCACACGCACACATGCACACACACTCACGCACACTCACACTCTCACACACACACACATGCACACACACTCACGCACACTCACACTCTCACACACACACACACACACACACGCAGTCTCACACGCACACATGCACACACACTCACGCACACTCACACTCTCTCACACACACACACCCACACACAGTCTGCGTTTGCGCGGCGCCCCCAGGTGGAGGAGGTGCTGCGGCGGCTGGCGCTCAGCAGCCGTTACCCGCTGGCGG
>CAAKHG010033190.1:29660-42199 GCA_901007715.1 Dactylopterus volitans
CCACACCAAAAAAAAAAAAAAAAACAAAAACAAAAAAACACACACACACACACACACACCCACACACACACACACACACACACACACACACACACACACACACACACACACACACACACACACACACACACACACACACACATATTCTGGCATTCATGGCAGGGCACCGAGCATCAAGGAAAACGCCATCTTTGGCCACACTGGGAGGAGTCACAGGTCATGACCACAGGGGGCGCTGGCACCCGGATACCCCCCAACCATCCAGGCTGAAGGGATCCGAGGACAGCACCCCCAGCAGCCGGCCGGATACAGGTCCCAGTGTGGAGGACCCCTCCTACTCCCCCGTTGTCATTGCTTGGTATTCCCACGATTCCACAGTTTCCAGAGTTTATAACAGCAGGAACATATTCATTTAACATCTGCGTCTCGAGCGCTCCGCTGACTCCTCTCTTGTCGGGGATTGAGGGATCTCAAAAAAAACGTCACCCCTGCTTTTTCAGGGCCATCACCTTCCTCAACCACACGGTGCCCGACTTCACCGACAACGGCGCCAGCAACATAATCAAATACGGCGACGACTACTACGCCACCTCCGAAACCAACTACATCCGCAAGATCGATGCCGTCACCCTGGAAACGCAGGACAAGGTAATGCCGTCAGCCGGCGCTGCCCCGCGCGGGTGGGAGTTGAAGACGCAGTGCGGCGGGGCTCACGTGTCATTCATCCACACTGCACAGGTGGACTACATGAAGTACCTGCCTGTGAACCTGGCCTCGTCCCATCCGCACTATGACAAGGAGGGCAACGCCTACAACATTGGCACCTCGGTCGCCGAGAAGGGCAAGACTAAATACATCCTGTTCAAAGTCCCCGCTGCCACAGAGAAAGGTACGCTGACCTCCTAGCGCCCTGTTGCTCTATTTTCTGCTGTCACACCTCAGCGCGCGGTGACCTTATCAGCCGCATCTGACTCAGAGCTGAACAGAAGAACCTAATTGGGGTGGAGATGCAGAAACCGACTGTCGCTGCATGAGAAGCTGTTGTCATGCATCATATATTTAAAGCTATAGAGACTTTTTTTCCTGTATTTTCTATAGATTTTTTTTTTTTTTTTGTATTCCCACATGGGGAAATTACTTCTCTGCATTTGACCCATCCATTAGTGCACACACACACTGCAGCAGTGAGCTGCTAGGGAGCATTTGTGGGGTTAGGTGCCTTGCTCAAAGGTGCGTCACCCGTGTTGGGGGTGGGGGAAACACTGTGCTTCACTGCCCCCACCCATACAATTCTTCCTGCTGGCACCAGGAAGCAAACCTGCAACTTTTCAACACTAAGCCCGCTTCTCAGCCTTTAGGCCACGGCTGCCCAGTGGTCTAATTCCTGCAGATTGATTTATTAATAATGCACATCTTTATTACGCTAATACCTGCATGTTTTACCTTTCACCCACACACACACATATTAGCCACCTAAAGAAGTGCTATCGCTATTTCACGCGCAGACAAAGGCAAGAACGTCCCGGCGCTGAAGAACGTGCAGGTGATCTGCACGGTTCCCTGCCGCTCCCTCCTCACGCCCAGCTACTACCACAGCTTCGGCATCACGGACAACTACTTCATCTTCATCGAGCAGCCTCTCAAGCTGGACATCCTCAAGATGGCGACCGCCTACATGAGGGGGGTCAACTGGGCCAGCTGCCTGAAGTTCTGCCCCGAGGACAATGTGAGTGTTCGCCTGCTCGCGGCGTTCGACGCGCCCCCACGGGCGCCGCGCTTAACGTCCACACCACGAAACATCTGCAGGTGACCCGGCGAGAGGGTTCGCGCTGGTCCACATCGAGACCTCGAACATCACTGTGTTCCTCATTGTGTCTGTTTGCCCCTCCAACAGACTCTGATCCACCTGATTGACAGGAAAACTGGCAAATTGCTGGAGACCAAGTATTACACCGGGACGATGATCGTCTACCATCACGTGAACGCGTTTGAGGACGACGGCCACGTCGTCATCGACGCCATCGCCTACAATAACAACAGCCTTTACGACATGTTCTACCTGAGCAAGCTCCGGGAAACCGGCGGCGCCAAAGACGAAAGCTATTCTCAGCCGAGCTACAGGAGATTCGTACTTCCGGTGCAGATAAGCAAGGTGGGGATGAGTCGGTTGAAGCTGACTCGTACTGTGAAATGGAGAAGATGGACGCCTGGAAAAGGCGGGTCTCACGTTCTGTCCTCTCTGTGGTCTGCAGGGCGCCGCGGCTGGCGAGAACCTGGTGAAGCTGAAGTTCACAACAGCCACTGCGGTGAAAGAGAAAGAGGGCAAAGTCATATGCCAGCCGGAGGTGATTTGTCAAGGTAAAAACCAAAATGGAGGCATTCGGACCGCTTCCCTCGCCTTGCTGAGTTATTGATCTCGTCACACAAAAACTGCCCCTTTTTCTCGCCGTCAGGTTTCGAGTTACCCAGAATAAACTACGACGTCAACAGCAGGAGACACCGCTTCGTCTACGGGAACTGCGTCGAGGAGTCCGCACTTTCGAAAAAGGTACCACTTGCCATTGTTCGGGATTTGGCCTCTTGCTTATGGGAACATCCGCGTTTGTGATTCCTTGCGGTCTCTTGAGTGCTAACATCCAAGAGAGAGGGGCGAAGCTCGCAACTCTTGAAAAATAAAAAGCAGATGGTGAATCCAGCAGTCGGGCAGCTGGGGGTGGGGGGGGGTCACGTCCCTGGAACGCAATGTTTTTTCCTGCGGTAGGAAGCAAATCGCATGACTGACAATTGCCAGCTCGTGCACACGAAGGTAGGAAGCTGTTTGTTTGAATTGTGAATTACCGAACCGATTGCGCTAACAGGCCAGGCCGAATCGCTTGAGGACCCTTTCTATAAGAGCCAAATGTCCAGTCCCATGGGAACACTTGCCCATCAAGGCTCCACAAACAATGGACAGAAGTGACGACAGGGCTTCAAAGCTCCGTGATACAAAGCTCTGACACTCTGGATTGCTCCTTTCGCACAACAGCTCCACTCCGACGTCAGGAAGAGGAAAGGGCGCGAAGGGAAGCGCGTCGGTTTAGCCAACTGGATATTTTTATCGTGCTTATCACAATAAACAAGAGAGACTTTCCCTTTTTCTTTTTTCCTTTCAAATGATGTTTAAATTTGGATTTGCTCAGTGTGAAGTGCCGCGTGAATGAAAAGCAGGACCGTGACCTCAGCTAAGAATGTTGTTTGCTACGATATAGGACAAGAAGCTGTATGTTTCTATACTTTTAACACCTTTAACCAGTCCAATTTTGATCTAAATCCATAATTTAAGGAAGTCGTGCTTTATAGGCTGATGCCACACTTCAGTTCCGTGATTAGCCAATCGGATGAGTCCATCCTTTCGAGTGCAGAATAGAATTAGCTCGCTGCAGGTGCACAGGATTAAATAGCAAACAGGCACATGGTCTTTGATATTGGAGTTAATGCAGCAGAAAGGGCACGCGTGCAGTAGCTAGCACGACTATTTGTTGTATATCAGTCGTATAAGAAATGAGTTTGTGACTCTTTCGAGTCATAAGGTCATTACTATAACCAAACAGGAAGCTGGGGGCCCGGCATCATTGCTTGAGGCTCAGAAACATGTCATTCATTCTTGATTATGAATAAATAAACAGAGGTTCAGTGTGGTCAGGTTAAAAGTTCCCCACCCCCCATTGTTAAGTAGTAATTGCAGCTTGCTTTCTCAATGATGTCAGACTTGTTGTTGTGAAGGTCTCTTTGTTTCACTGATATGTGATGAAACCTTTTTTTTTTTTTTTTTTGCCACACTTAGCATGCATGTGTGTGTGTTAACTTATCACAGGATTAACTCACTTATACTTGATTTGGCTGCAATTTCTACACGCGGTTTCTGGTTTTATGCAGTTTTTATTGAGGAGGCTTTGACCAAAGCCATTTTTTTGGGGTTGTTTTGCATGATTACGGTCAAGCATCAACACATAAATGTATAATGCAATGCACGGGAGTCTGTTTGTGATTTTTTTTTTTTTTTATATGTTTTTTCCTGTCTCATGAAATAGGAGCGCAGGGATTTGCTTAGTTTTGAATGATGGTTGTCCCGTCGTCCTGATTGAATAATATTGGGAAAGATGTTCTGTGCTCTTGGACGACATAAGCATTCCTATGCTTCGTTTGTTTATGTGCGCTGAAAGAAAAAGAACCGAGTTCTGTCTGTAAATAATCATCAAACCGTTTCCTGAGAGTCCTGATGTCATCATTCCTTCGCCGCAGATCGGGAAGCTCGACACAGAGACCAAGCAGATGGACTCGTGGAGCGAAGACAACTGCTGGCCTTCAGAGCCAGTGTTCATCCCCAGACCCAACGGAGAGTCAGAGGATGATGGTAGGACCTCCTGGCTGTTCCCCATGTGCAATGTCTGGCCTTTACACATTACAGCATTTGCTTAATTCACCAATTTTTAACATTTCGCGTATAACTTTCTCTCTCTCTCTCCCATTTGCAGGCGTGGTCTTGATATCAGTCGTCAACTCCAATCCAGGCCAGTCCGACTTCATCCTGGTCCTCGACGGCCAAACATTAAAGGAAGTAGCTCGAGCATACATAAACACCCGGCTCCACAAGGACATGCACGGATTTTTCATCCCACAAGGGAATTAGTCAGCGGTCGATATGTATATAATCCCTGCTGGGAACATCGAAAGGTCTAAAAAAAAAAACAGTGTGGCACTAGAATTTGTGTGAATACTGTGAAATACACTGCTTGACCCCTGAACAAAAAAGTGCTATGAGAGTGTCTATGATTTCATGTACTACCTCGTAGGGATCACGCCGTAACATTCATCGTATCGATTTTGTTTAGGAGAATGCAGACTCGTTGATTTGGATTGTTGATTGCAAATCTTTAGCGCGTATACCACTGTTTGCTGTGTACCCCATACTGTTCTATTATGCTGACATGACTATTTTCTTGAGCTCCTCATTTTCAATAAAGACGTTCTAAAAAGCACGAGCTCTCGTCAGATGGCATTGCACGAGTGATCCAACTCCCCGAATTTGTGGGGGGGTCCAGAGGGGCAGTCCTGCGCACAGCGTCCGTCGACCATGGTGGAGGCAGTTTTATGGCGTGAACACGAGTGGCCGCCGGTGGAAGTGGGTCACTGGTGTTTATTGACGTTGTTACTGCCGATGAGAGCTGCCACAGCAGCTGCACTCATGAGTAGAAACGCACAGATCGCCGAGCTGGTCCGAGGTAGAGCATCTGATGGATTACTCCAACATTCATAATCTCAAAGTTACAATTATCTCGCTGGATGCAGAAAAAGCATTTAACAGGGTAAATTGGACATTTCTTTTTTGTACACTGGATAAATTTGGATTTGGAAAAAATACTCAACTTGGATCAAAATTTTATAAAGTTCATCCAGAGCTACTGTCAGGACACATGACTAGCTCCTGGTTTCCCTTGGCGGTGGACACATGGGCAGGCGTGTCTACTTTCTCCTCCACTTTCCGACTTATTCATTGAACCACTCGCAGCTGCGATCCGACAAAATATCGCCACAATATTATATAATATCATCATCAAAGGGATTCAAACAAAAAAACGAATACCGCAAGATAAGCCTTTATGCTGATGATGTGTTGCTTTTCCTCCGAAACCCATCAGCTGCACTCCCTGAAACAATTATGCTCATCGACAGATTTTCACCCATCTCGGAATATTCCATCAATTTGATAAAATCAACTGCTTTCAGAGCCAACCGTCCTCACTGCTACTGGCAGGCAGTGGCGAGCAGTGCATGTCACACCAAGGCCTCCTGTGGCGTGCCGGCTGACTTTATCCACCTCGTGATAACATCATTGTGGCTACAGAAACCACCAATATAATGCAGAAATGCCGTATAACGAGTCTTTGCATCACGGACGACTCATTTAGTCGGAATTAATGCCATTATTAAAGCAACAAACCCACATAGCACAAGTCAACAAGTCTCCTTCCACTGCAGCCGCGACACACATTAAAAGAAAGCATCAATAATAACCTGATAGAATGACATTAAAAGAGACAACGAAATGGATTTTACACACCAAAACTCCTGATTACTTGTGCACAAAATCCAGCCTCCTTTCTGTCCTTAAGAAGAGTTCAATTGCTCTGTTTTGTGTTCCAGTTCCAACAATAAGTCCCCATCCGTCGCCATCGGGGCTGCTGCTGAGAGCCGAGCCGCCCTGTCGTGTTTCCGACACACGTTTTAATTCGCTTCAGGGCTGCGAATGTCCGCTCGACAGAAGCAGCGGACACGGGGACAACCGCCGGGGCTGCCAAGACCGTGTAGATCAGCTGCAAATATCAAACACTCCCGGCAATACAACATGCAGTGCCCGTGAGACCTTACCCCTGCCCCCGTACCTCTGGGCAGGTCTCAGGGACACGGGGGGGGCTTTGGGCCGTGGTCTTTTGTTTTGCGCTTGGGACGGTACAACCCTGGCTGGGTTGTGCACTCACCGAGAGGGGAGGAGCTCCATGACTAGCTCCTGGTTTCCCTTGGCGGTGGACACATGGCGGTCCCTGGCCCTGGGTCCTACCTGCTGTGTGGGGACCCAGGAGAGGTGCTGTGGCTGCTCGGGTCCCCGCCTGGCTGCCACTTGGGGCTGCTGTGGCACAGTTACGACACCCCACGTGAACTCCAAATCTTTCCCAATGACAACCATTCACAACTGACACACAAACACACACTCACACACTTAACACTGTAACGTAGGCATCATAATTTTGCGATCGTGATACATATATTGCGGGGTTGTTTTTTTTTTATTGTGGTTGCCCATGTTTTGGTTGTTGTTGTTGTTTCTCTCCGACTTCTCTCACCCAACCCTGCCAGGTCCTGCCAGAATCCTCATTTAACCTGCTGATGAAGGAAATGGAGATAATACAACAGAGCAAGTCTGTCTGGCACATCAGTACCCAGAACTCTCATTCCGCATTCCTAAGCTGCCGGACAGGATGGGAATAAAAAAAAAAATCAAAAAAAAATCACAGCTTTGATGACAGTCCCTCCCTTAAGATTTCTGTATGTAAAATTAGATTATAGTCATAGCACCACCGGTAACTGGAAATGACTTTTTTTTTTTACTTTAGTGAACTCTGTCCAGGAGGTTAATCAGATCCACCTCAATATAATTGCACGGCTTATAGAAAACACCTTGGAGATGGGGGGGCTCGTCCATGAAAGGCTCGCGGATAAGCTGAATGACGATGCAGCCCCTCGCCATGAGACAGGAAGTTGTTTGGTGACGCGGTTTGGGACACTTCCATCCGCATGAAAGTTGGCACACAGCCTGCGACGCGTGGATTCTTTTATTTGATAGCTGTGTCGGGCATGAGTGCGGCAAAATGGCTCCATAGCGCCACCCTAGAAAATTCCAATAAAGTAGCCCTTATTTTCTCTGCATTCTTTAGCGTCGCATCCTCCCAAAAACTACACGTGGTTTGCCACAGATGGCGACGACACCATTGCGACTTGGACTTTCATCCAAGTATTAAAAACAGTCCTCATATTCATGATTGTGTTCGTCGGTCCTCAACCGTTGCTGCAGTTCTTTTGTTCTATCCCTTGAAATTAAGCTGAAAGTCTACTCTTCAGTCATATTTTGACTGCCTCATCTCAAATCCGTTATGGTGGCGGTAGACGGATGCAAAATTACAAAAAAAAAAAACAACCTGTGACACCGTTCGAACACCTTCACACGCAACTTTGTTTTTTCCCCTCACGGATACAGGAAGAGGTGACCAATTCAGGTGCCTTTTAGCATCTGCAGACAAAATCCTCTGTTCCTTAATCACCTACTACCACATTCCCTCTGACACACTTATCAAAGATGAGCAAAGTTCATCCTGTCCTCTCCTGGATGGTTTTACATGCGGCACATGCACTTGCACAACAAGGCATCTTAACCATGCGTGGAAAATTGTTGTCTTCCAAAGTACAATTCTAATGATAGATTATCCAGGACATGTTGACCGTTCTGGTGCTGCACATCTGGATCAATTGCGTTTGATCTTGCCTGACTCGAGTAAAATCACATACCAGATACTGAAGAAGCTGCAAAAAGGACGTGTGTCACGCAGTTTGCTACATTGCTTGGTGCTATGCTAAAAAAAAAAAAAAAAAAAGTAATTGCATGAAAGTGAAAAATTTTATTTCCTTAACGCCTCCTTTTGCATGGCATACGTCAATCCATAAAAGAGCATTTAATGCAGAGCACAAGTATAATCACTACGCCGCAGCCATATGTCCATAACTGCAGAGCCCGCAACCCCATCAGATGAGCCAACGGTCCCCTTCAAGTCTGAGACCTAAAATCACAAAAGAATTTACCGGAGGTGAGGTTTTCCTTGGATTATCCACTAGAGGGAGACAAAGACAATCCTTTAGACATCAGGCGACTCAGTCTGACCAACAAAAATAAATAAATAAATAAATAAATGACAGACATCAATGTCATCTTATTAGCGAAATGCTTTTTTCAGCATGATTTAAGTGTGATTTAAGTGCTTGTCTAAACTAACAAAAAAAAAAAAAAAAAGTTGCCAAGTAAAGCACAAAAACAGCACCTAGCTGCTCATTAAAATAACAACTTCACCGGATCGGTGTCGGAGCCGTCGCGCAGGCGGCCCATTTTTGGAGTCCGTGTTGACGTCGTGGAATTGGGACGTTTCTTGAGATGGGGCGGGCGATGCGAAGACGTGAAAGTATGTCCGCGCCGTGCGGATTCGAAAGAAATATTTGGAGTGGGTATGTACAAAGAGCAAGGCAGTTTACTGTAACCGCCACTGTCACGCTGAGAGGGGGGGGGCTTACAAGTGAAGTGTGACTGAGTAGGGAATAACAGATTTGTAGGTGTAGGTGTCATTACAACAAACACCCTCACAGACACGCCGCACTGTAGGAATATGTACACACACGCGCGCGCACACACACTTGAAATAACACACTTGAGTGCAATCGAGTATTGCAACCTTCCAAATCTCCTGCAGCAAGTAAATTATTTGTCTCAGTAACCTTAATTTTTACATTAAATGGCAGTGTTTTGTTCTCGTTTTGACCAACATGCAGCATTAATGTGGGCACTTCCCTGTGTGTGGACTACTCATTTTTCAACGCCATGGGAGCAGTGTTTGTGCATCCGGTTAAAATGGAAGCTGAACTGTACAAAACTGTCCGTTGTTGTTACATCGGATAGAGAATCGTATCAAAACCAGATATCGCAGGAATAGCTAGCTAGATCACTCGCCGGACTGGCCGTAAAATGAATGACGTCTGAAGGGGCCTCACGGTCCACACTCAGGGTTCTGGTCCGTGTCTGTCTCGAACAAATAATCCAATGTTTATGACACGATGCCGGCGGGCGAGGAAGCAGCTGCGCGGCAGCGCCGGGCTGCATCACGGATTTCCAAGGAAGGTGAGACACATCATGAAACACGCCGTCGTCCCATCTGACGCACTGTCTTGAGACGAAAACCGATCACTGATTGCTACCAACTGCATGAACAATGTGTTGGGGGGAAAGGGAGGACGAGGAGGCAGGAGTGGCAGGGGGCGCGCTCGCGTGCAAAGGGGTTGTCCGATCATGACCTTCGGTTACTTGGAGGCGCAGCCACATGAGGGGTGAAGGGCAGCCACATCAAGGGTGGCGGTGGGGAGGGGTGCCTCTCTTTTTCCTGTCAGGACCACTGGCGCCTGAACGCAGCGGACGCCAGCAGGAAAGTGCAGCCCACCCAAATGCCAAGCGGAGACTGCACTATGGTTGCCATGGCGATGGATTCCTAGCGGTGGGATGGTGGCAGTGGAGGATCCCGCTGCTTGTAGCTCAGCGAAAGCCACCGGCCATTGAAAGCGGAGAAGGAGAAGAAGGGGCAGTTTGAGTTCCCTGCCGACTAGCTTCCCTCAGACTGAGTCTCCTCCTCCTCCGCCGAGGGGTCCTTGCTCTTCTCGGGGTCTTCTCCCTCGCCGCCTGGCAAGTAAACAAAACAGAGAGTCGGTTGCAGTCACACCCTCGTTTACACGACAATGTTTCCGGGGTGGAAACACAATGCTTTAGTTGCAGTTGTGTCGGTCCGTCTCCAAGAGGACGGCGTTTGCGGTGCCCGAAAACGGAGCGGTGCGTCACCATGTAGGCGGAGAAAGACGGGACCCTGTTAAAAATGTTCAAGTGCACTGAATATTAAGTACTATTAATAATCATTATTAAACAATAATATTGCTAAAATCATTGCAGCTCAGAGTCACTGGAAGCAGCAAAAACGCCCACGCGCCCCGGCAATGTGGATGTTTAACCCGCATAGGGCGTCTCCACGCATGCACCTGTTCCGGTGCATCACGTCGCCAACTGCTGGCCTGGCATGTGTACTGCAGCGCTTCGTTCCCACAACGGCGGCGTGGGGGGAACTGTTTGAAATACGGCGACCGAGAACTGAAGGTTGTCGTGTGGACGGCGCGGCGGCGGCGGTGTGCTCGGAGGTCGGCAAGGTGAAAACAGAGGCTCATCCGCCAAGAAAGGCAGCGAAGACCAATAAAAAGCCAGGTAGGTTTAGGATGGTGGATAACTAATGATGTGTTTTGTCATTTAAGTAAAAATATGACAATTTTTTTAAAAAAACCTTACAGCAAACGCGTCTCACCGGACTCGCTGATGTTGAGCTGGGCCAGGCTCTGCGACAGCTCCGCCGGTCCCTGCGCCCCGGGCGCCGCTGGGATTTCGTGGATGGCGTTCCTGCGGCCGGACCGTCGAGAGGCGATGAAGTCCTCATAGGTCGCCTCCACATCCGTCATCGCTGACACGCCTCACCATAGCAGGGCCAGGCGCGCCCGGCGACACACACTTCCTGGAGAGGTGGTGGTGGGGGGGGGGCAAAAAAAAGGTCACAAGCGCAGAGCGGCGTCACGTAACTGACCCGCGGACAATCTGAAGAAAGTGGCCTCGTGCTCATTCGACGCATCCCCTTCCTCCTCTTATTTTATGACCTAATCCCTCATTAATCTTTTTTAATCTCAGTCCAGGGCGACGGCGGCGACGTTGGAGATAAAAACGCTGCGGAAGGAACGCGGAGAACAAAGCCGGGCTGTTCTCGAGCAGGACGCCGCAGCCTGGCGAGGCAGAAACCTCGGGGCAGAAACGTGCAGACGTAGCGGACGCAGGACAACGCCGCGCCGAAGCGTCCTCGCGCTCGGGATGAGGCGCGACGGGGGCCGCGTTGCCACGGAGATTTAGGTTAAACCCCTCGGTTGACATGCTCCGTGAGGCCTCCCCTCGCAGCGCGCTGATAGGTTCTGGCTCGTCTGTCCCATTTTCACTAATTAAACCCTGCCAGCATGAGATTGTTTGGGGTTTTTTTTCCCTTTCTTTTTTGTCTTTATGAGTCTGAGTGGACACACTAGCAAGAGCGAGGCAGAGAAAAACAAGCCTCTGCGTGACCTCGTTTTCTGCTCAGATACTTTCGCTTTCACTCCGAATGTTACATTTTTTTTTCATAACTCAAAGGGCAATCGCAAATATGACCTCAGCTCTCCCCTCCCCACCCTCCCCCACCTCCACCCCCGCAGCCATCGGCGGCTATTTTTGGACGCTTGGTTTATCGCCGCGTGAACGCGCTCCTGCTCAGCTGTCATTCTCAAAATGGTGCCAGCATGGTCGAGGCCCGGCAGATGTTAACCTCATACGACTGCCCGACCCACCAAGGCCAAAGCGGAGGGACGCCGGGCGCCCGCTCACCGACATGACGCACGAAAACAAAAACAAACAAGCAAAACAAAAATTGACTGGATTTTAAAAAAAAACATTCGTTGCACGAAAGGGCTCCCGATAAAACACACGTACGCGGCGCCTGACGTGTGTTCCACGCGCTCAGGTTCTATGAAATATTAATTTGACAGTTTCCATAATTTAATCACACCCTCGCGCCCATGACGTAGAACGCCAGCAGTGTGTGAGTGTGTGTGTAAAAGAAAGGGAGAGTAAGAGAGAGAGCCGTGTGGGAATAAGAGCGCAGTTGGCCAGGAAAAATGATGTTATTTTGGAGCAGACGCCAAACAAATGATCAAATCACTGCATTATGAGAGCCTGAGTGCTCCGCCCGCGCCAGCTCACTGAAAACTGCAACCACTTGGTGTGCTGGTAAAGAGAAGATCAGCAGCGGTGACTCCTAATAGTGACGGGATGAAGCCCCAGGAAGTCATGCCAGTGTTTTTCTAGGTGGTGGTCTGGATGCCCAGCACTGTCTCTCTATCTCTTTATGCATGCACACGCTAAACACACCCTAAACCCAGCTGTTTGGGCTAAAACAAGGTCTCAGTCCTAAAATTGGCCTTCAGAAGTGAGGGAAAACACACACACACGCACACACCACACACACACGAAAACACACACATATTAACCAAACCTTAGGTTTTAAAACTAAGTCTTAGCCCCCAAAATTGGTCTTTAAATGTGAAGACCTTTCCAAGAATTTCCAAGTCTGGGATCAATA
>CAAKHG010033192.1:0-15000 GCA_901007715.1 Dactylopterus volitans
GGGGAAAAAAAAAAAAAAAAAAAAAAAAAAAATTGGCAAGAAATGAAAACAGCTTGTCTTTCTCGCTGGCTAAAAGCATAAACAAGCTGCAGTTCTTGGCCCAGACCTGATTGGTTGCCGCCTGACCCGACTGGTTCGGGATGATTTTGGGCCCAAAGCCGCTGCCATAGGTTGGTGCCGGATCGGGCTGGGCATGTCCGGCGTGTCAGTGCATGTCTGTTTATGCACCTTACACTTAAACAACTTCTCGTCATCACCTGCAGCATATGATGATCTGCAAAATACACTTGTTTACTTTCAGGTTTCGTGACCCGGTGCAGAATGTTTTGAAACCAGAGGTCAGTATTCAAAGATGGCCGAGCTTCTCGCACATATGCTGAATCAGAGCACAGAATGCCAGTCCTCTCTTCCGGGCATCAGGCGGGACATTATTTTCATACATGGCTTTTGTTCGGCATCGTTTTAAACACGTGCAAAACTGTTGCAGGTGTAATTGGAACTGTGTGTTTCTGGTGCTGTGTGTTTGCCCTGCAGGATCTCCACAAGCACTCCCAGCCTCTACAGCGCTAACATACATAAGGCGAGGTTCCTCCAAGATCTCTGAAGAAGCTTTACAATTACAGAGCTGGACGGTTGCTATACATCAAGAGAGGATTACTCTCATCCTTGGACGCAGGTGATATATATTATGGACTATCCCGTAACCTCATCCATGACCTCTACAGCCATGCGCAGCCATGAATCCCCCTCCACGCTGACAGACGGGCTTTCTAATTTGAAGCCCAGTGTTTTCCGGCTGCAAGAGAAGCCCGACCTGCTCTCAACCCGAGACCACGGTCGCAGCCATGAGCGTTTTAGCCACAGCGCTCCCGGCCGCTCAACCTGTCAGCCACTGTAACAAACCGCCGGCAAGCGGCGGCGGCGTGTACCTCAACGGCAAGGCCGGCGGTCTCATCGCTCAACTGCAGAAAGTGCCTGTGTACAATATCTCCTCTCATTAAGTCAGCCATAATGTCTCCCCCAGGCAGGAGTCACACATAATGTGAAGCTGTCTCATTAACGCCGTCACGTCACTTTCATTTAGGAGCCATCCAACAGCATTATGCGCCTCTTTGAGCGCTCAGGCCCTCCCGGCCTAGTTCAGCATGTCCAATGACTTATTCCTGCTTAGCGCTTCACATTTCCTTAACTTTCACTCATTACGGGTGTATTATAAAAACATATTCCCCGCAGACTTCTGCCAATTTAATCTTTTGTTAAACGTGTGAGGTAGAGTTGTAATCTAATAAACCTCATTAGTCGGAAATAAGGCTCAATGTAGATGAGGGGATTTACAAGAGGCCCACTAACCGCCCTGCTTTGGCCCTGAAAGAAATTACTAATCAACGACCAGCCCACAACTAATTGCTAAAATAGCTTGAGCGGACATTCCCAGGACAGATTACAGGAAATTGCTGTCATTTTGTTCCTCTCAGCCTGACACTCAGCATGAATTACCCACATCACGGACTGCGAAGGCATCAGTGTGAGGTCTGATTTCAGAGGACGACAAATAATTTCCAGCTCTGCGATTGTTTGAAACGTTGGAAAAAGCGGACGATCCTGTCCGATTCCCCAGTAATGTGCTTGTTAATTCGTTTACAGTTTGCTAAAGAGGTTTACAGTAATTGGATACAACAGTAGTTTAGGAAAATTGGGTTCATTTGCCTCTCGAAACAGTGAAATGAATTAAAACAATATCGCTATTGAGTTAAAGTGATTAGAAAAGGGATATTACACCCTCATAAGCCAAAACAACCCCCGAGCAGAAATTGTAATATGAGCATTTTGCGGCAGTGCATGTGGCTCTATTCATTCCCAACATTTAGCTGCTCATTCAGACAGTCGCTCCCTTTCCATACTTCAAACGCGACGCCTGAAAAAAAAAAAACGAACACAAAAAACACACACACACAAAAAAAAAACAACAACCGCTGTTTGTTCAGACGCCATGAGGAAGCGAGCAGCGAGAGCCGGGGAGGGAAACCAGGCGAGAGGAGAAGCGGCCCCTGAGCAGCAGGTTGGAAGCGTTCATCCAAATCAAGGAGGAAATTTGAGATGAAAACGGTCACCTGAGCGGCGACGCCGGTATTGATTGGGCCTCGCGGGCACCCATCATTGAGACAAACGGGCAAGCAATCCCCGGGGGTGATCATTACTGCTGAACGCACGTCAGCGAGCCCGCGAGGGAAGTGGACGGCCTCTGGAGTGAAGGCAAGTGGGAGGTAATGTGCCGCTCTCGCCGATCCTCAGGAGGGGGGACTGATGCAGTCCTGTGGACACATCCACTAATAAATCACTGACCGCTTTAAAGAGGAGGCGCGCTGGAGACCGCTCAGCGGCTGCACGAAGACCGTAATATTCAATTTACGGTACCGACGGGATCAAGCAGATGCACATAACGATGAGATTTGACATAAGCGGGGGAACACGTATAGAAAAACACGTTGGTGAGGGGGCGGGGCTGGGCGTCCCTCCAGCTAGGCGCCGCCCCAACGCAGTTCGACCGCCGCGAGTTTGGATTGTGAGTCTGAAAAATGGAAAAGTCAGCGTGGTCACAGGTGAAAGAAAGAAGTTTTTTCTATGCTTTTAATCCTCTAAAACTGCAACACCGAGTCCTGCGGCCGTAGTTTGAGAGCGAGTCGAGTGGAACCGCTTTCAGGCTGAGACGAGGCCGAGTGCGTGGAAAGCTTGTCTTAACCCACGAGAACCCGCCGTGACCCAGCTGTCGTCGCCGCCGCCTTTCAGTGTTCCGGGAAGTTCCTTAAAAAGCTTTAAACCTGACTTTAACTAATGAAGTCTTTCTTGGTGAACATCCTGGTTTGGTGATGTGACAATAATGTGAGAATTTAGGTACGATTTTCCAAAATGGCAGCGTACCTGGTCAGCAGGTGTGACAGAATTGGTTTCTAAAAGCATGTATTTTTGTTGAGTTTCAACCCATTTAATGATTGAAATGCTTTTATAGCAGCTCCTCCATAACAATTAACCTGATCTGACCGCATATCTGGAACGCATTAATATAGAACATGTTAGGTAAACCAGTTGCGGTGACAGATATGTCGCATTGGCCTTTTAATCCTCAAAATAGTCAAAAAAAAAAAAAAATCAACTTGACATTTGTTACATTAAAAATAAAATGGTAATAAGATTCTCAATTGTCTTTTGTTTATATATCTTCCACATCATTTTTCCTACAAGGATAAATGGGTCCAACATGCTCCCAGTTTATCACCCCGGCAGAGTGTTTATGCACCTAAAACCATTGCGACAGCCTGAGCTGAGCTTTGCACAAACACAATCCTCCTCAAAACACTACTAAAGATATTACTTTAATTAGATTTGTGCATGTGTATGAGTGTTCATGTACGCGTGCTGTTTATTTATAACATATTTATACTGTTCCGTCGCTCATTAAGTCGTTTGTGGTTGACTGATTGTGGCTGCAAACAAAAAAAACAAAAAAAAAAAAAATTAAAAAGTAAAATTGTTGTACAAAGTTGGCTGCAAAGTAAAACAGGCTCTCTGAAAAAGTGAATTATTGTACAGACCGTCGCCGCTTCGCCACCACAATAATCGTTATATGGTCCCAAACCGGAAGCATGAAGTTAACACCTCTTTGTGCGCGCGCGCGTGTGTGTGTCTGCGGCGAACATGCTTCTTCCAAAACACAAAACATCATGGGATTTTGTAATATTTTGGAGTCTAAGTCTCTGCGGCGCCTTCCAAACACAATTATGCGCAGTTCACCACTCTTGATTGACATCAAGCCAGGCAAACATTTAGCGGGAACAGCAGGCTGTGTGTGATACTGCTGACTACACAGACCCGCCGTTTAAGTCCCGCTCTCGTTCGCCAGCCCGGGCACTTTTTCAGCTACTTTTGTCCTTTCAGCTCTCCTTCGCCGCCCCTCCCCCCCATCAACCACCCCCCTTCTCATTCCTCCCTCCTCTTCTTCAATTGCTGTTGTCCTACCTCATTTGATCTACCCCTCTCCTCATTCCCATCCCTCTCTCTCTGTCAAAAGCTCAGACAAATTAAATGATTTCCCGTCGTAATGGTGGAAGCATACGTCTCTGGCAGTGCTCTATTAGCCCGGCTGCTTATTTGTGTACAGACTGGATTAATGTGCTGTACTTTGTATGGGAGGCCACCTGCTCAGACAGTGAAGGGTATTCACAGGCTCACCAGTCCACTCGCTAATCTGCCTCCAAGGATGATTGCAGGTTTCTGTGGCATGATAAGGTGGCTCTCTGCCTCTCCAGTCTCTCTCTCCAGGAACATCAGTGAATGGTTAATTTCATCACTGGAGGGACTCTTGACCCCCGGGGTGGCCTCGCTCCCCTGCTCTCGCGGGCCGACCGGCATGCTAATGGGGCAGATGCGTCAGCTGAGACTCCTCCGTCCCCCGTTGCTGCTGCAACCTCAACATCAGAATACGCCACACCGAACACTTAAAAGGGGCCGTGCATTAGAGTGTGCGACCTAAACCTACATTATAGCCAAGTCAAGGTTGAGTAGACACAGTATTAAAATGTCTAATATGCTGTGTCCTCGTAACTGAAGGAGAAAATAAAAATGTATGCTGCTTTGTTTGAGTATTTTTTTTAAGTGGACTGCTTGATTTGGCTCTTAGAATTATAGAAGTTTCTGCTTGGAGGAGGAAGGGTGGGGTTGGGGTGTGGGGAGGTTCAGCCACCCCTGAGGCCACCGGAGCTGACAGGTAGTCTTATTCATCCTTTCAAACCCTGTTTTTATACAGTTTAATAAAAACAAGTGTGCTAAAAAGTGGCTTTTTTAAAATATAGCTAACTGAGTTAGGTTGTTCAGAGCTAGCTAGCGGTGTGTTGCAAACAAAGGCTTGTATGCTGTGTGCGCAAAGTGAATCTGTCTATATCCACGTGCATTCACTCATTAACAATGAATTTTTCTTATGGTATATGATTTGTACTTCATTGTATTTATTGTATATGCAAATCAGTTGTTTGTGGTTTTATGATATTGACCCCTGAATTGTGTGATATTGTGGGCATAAATTTTGCTCTATATGTATCAGCCCTGACTTGAAAATTAGCAATAGCTATAAACTCTCTCTATTGGAACATATCAAACTCCATTATGCCCTAAAATAAAATCTGAATTGAATTGAAGTGTATGCATTAATGACTCCTCTTGGTCATCGCTGTAATAACTTTGGTTTACGGGCTCTCTTAAAACAGTCATTTTTCATCGGGAAGACACTTGACAAATAAAACGAATGCACCAGCGGACCTCTCCAAGACGCTGTTTTTCAGCATTGAATAATAAGACCTTATAACACTTAGCATGAGGAATCCCTATTGTGTTCCATCATCAGTTGGAGTCGGGGGCAAGCAAAGCCGCTATTTATTGCAGATTAAGGTGGACTTATACCTCACGTGAAGCACACGATAGAACAACAGTGCATGACTGACAGTTTGGCTTCTTAGAAAAATGAGCTTTCCCGTCAGCAGCGGCCAAAGGGGAGCGACTGGCGCACCAGAGAACATAGGAATTGATTTCCCGTGATTTGTCAATGGGGTGATTGCTCTCAGATGAATTTGAATGAATGCTAAGCGGCGCTCTGCGCGCTAACCCGACTTTCGGTCGGTGATAAATCGGAAGAGAATCAAAGGATCAAACCTCTCCGGGACAATAACACACCTAAAGGTGCCCAGCTGAACAAACAAGTCATAATTAAGTATCAATCTACGCAGTTGCGGACGCGCAGGATAAAATAACGCCCTCGGGCAGAGTTTATGGTGCCGATACATTTGATGGTGTCCATGATTGACTTGGCGTTTCTCTGCAGTGTTAACAAAGAGCGTATTAACACAAAGAGGCAGCTAACCTGAATGGAAAGGGACCCTGAGGGATGCAGTCTGTGGGAGGTGTTCCGAGGGCTGACGCGTGGGTCCCCTTGCAGCACACACATACATGCGCACACACACACACACACACGGAGGCGATGTCACACACCGTCAGGCACCCCAGGGCAGCGCTGCATTTTCCATGTCAGGGAAGAGAAATGATCTGTGAATCCTGGGGGAGCAGTCAACTAATGTGCACTGAGCTCTGTGTCCCTGTACGACCTGGATAAGTGACATAGAAGGTTCCCCTCGGTGATCGTGGCGTGCCAAGAAAAAAAATGGGTTACTCCACATCCTCAAAGGCTCTGCCCTTATAAAACGGAAACATACATTTTGAGAGAAGGTCTGATCTTAAATTTTCCCCTAACTCTCACCCGGCAGTGCCAAACGCTGCTCCTTTGCCTCCGTTCATGGATCACCGACCTCACCCGGCACCTGTTTTACCTTTAGCCTCCTTCTGTTAGCATGCTATCACGTATGGAATACAAATATTCATTTGCTTTTAAGACAAGGCGGCTAATATTTAATCCAGTTCTTGCTGCTAGACACACTGTTGCCATAGAAGTTGGAATATATATATATATATATATATATTTTTACCTCTTCTTATGAAACGATTTCGACAATAGATAAAGTGTTTCCTCTTGAAACTTTACTGCTCAATCTGCTCAAAGGTGCTTACTGGCGTGTATAAGTAGGAATGAAAAAAGAGGAATGTGTCTGAAAACAACATTATTCCAACTTAAGGGGCAACAGTGTGTGATGAAACATGTTATTAAGAAATATGAATACATTTAAAAGAAAAAACTCCAAAAAGTGGCCAGTTTGTGTGAGGAGCAGAAAACTTGGCGACAGTAACTGAGGGGCGGGGCTTACTGATCAGCTGCCCTCATTGCGCGTCTTCTCCGAGCGCCGGGCGAGTAAACGTCGCTCCCCTTTTAGAATATGCAGCAAAGCCCTTTATCATGCTTCGACTGATTTTGTGGTAAAAAAAAAAGCGGAGCAGGCAGGCTGGAAGCAGCGGGCGGGAGGAGACGAGCAGAAACGCATCACAGAGAAGCCGGCAAAGAGAGAGAGAAAGAAAAGAAAAAAAAAAAGAAAAAAAAGATGTATATGATGACAGAAAAAGGGAGCGAGAGAGACACAGATTGGCGCCACCACGCTCTCTCTGTAGTCGTGTGACAAAGCGCCGCGCCCGAGGCTACAGCCATCATAAAAGCAGTAATAGAGTGAACACACATTTTCATTAGCTATTGATTCATTTCCAATTCTCCATTAATTTCAGGGGGCCATCACCGCACAGTGGCCTTTCTCCTCCCCAGGCTACGTTCCTCAGCTCCGCCTGACATAACTGTGGTAATTACTGCGCTCCCGCCCTGCAAGCTGTTCACAGACTCATACCGCAGTAAAATATTCAATGAGCGTTCGTGAGCACATGGAGGGAAGAGAGGGCACGGAGGAAAAATTAAAAAAACAAAAACAAAAACAAAAAAAAACAAAAAAAAAGAAAAACATTGACTGAAGGGCAGATATAAAAGGCGAGGCGAAGCTATCACCTTCAGGCGCGCGGCTCGACAAAACAGGATTACAATGGGTGCGAACAATTGTCATCGTGCCGTTTCAGCCTTGATTATCCGAGCTGGCAGCCTGTTGAAAGCGAGCTCGCCACGGCGGCCGCAAACTTTCCCTCGGAAAGTGAGGTGAGACAAGAGGCATGTAAGAACAGGCGCCGGTGGCTGGGCGGATGATTCAAGTGGGACCAACCTTGAGGATCAGGCTGCAGTCAGGAAGCACAAGCTAAGCGTGGATTATACACTCCTCGCGGTCGGTGATGCAACCACCCCCCCCTCCCACTCCCATCCCGTACACACACACACACACGGTGCACTTTATGGGTATATAATTCTCAGCAGCTGACAAACACATCAGGATGCACGTGATGTACGACAGCACGCGGCCGACCTGCAAGTTCAGACCGCGGCGCAGGTTGGCGTCAGGTCCCTTGGCCTGTCGCTGAGAGGTCAGCGAGAGTCTGGGGTGTCAGACATGATGAAACGCGCGCAGTGAAATGTATGCAGCACGCGCGCCTGCAAGTGCACGCGCACACAAACACACACACACACACACGCAAATGGATATACACTGAGGAGAAGAAGAAGAGGTTCTTACCTGTTTGAGAAAATGTCACGTGAGGCATGAAGACAAAGGAAGACAAAAAGAGTAGTTGGTATTTGTTTTCAATAAACACGACACGTAGAATAGACTGATCAGCCATAACATTATGACCACTGCATTTTTACTATAGAATATAATGCAAAAGCCCTGCAATAAATTCTCCTTAAAGAAGGACTTCAATCATGATTGTTTACTGAATTTGTTCGAAAGAGGTCTGAGAGGTGTCCCTAATATTTTGGTCATCCCACTCATCTCAATAAATATGGGATGAATGAAACATTAGGGACACTGCTCCCCAAGAGCATCACAAATTACAGCCCCAATAACAATCACTCTAATATGTCAACACCTTTCTTAAACAACTTCAATAAAAAAAAAAAAACATAAAACTTCTGCTAAATTTAGAGAATTTATTGCAAAGCTGTTACATTATCTTCTTTGGTAAACACGCAGGCTGATCAGTGAAGATTGCGTTTAAGAGGAAGTTGCATGGGATCAACGATTCATGACAAAAAAAGGCGAGACAAACATATTCAATGCAAATTTTGAGGCATTGCTTGAGAAAAGATACGCAGCGACGGCAAAATTCGAACACACAGCCTTTCTCACAGTCTTGAGGTGTTTTTTTATTTTATTTTTTTATTTTAATGAAATAGAATTAATGTGCCTCATGAGATGGAGGCACCCTTTGAAGCTCAACTTCTGGCGGAGTGAAATTTTTTACTCTCTTGTCCAGCCGGTTCTCCGCCCCGAGAGGGGAAGAAGACTCTGCTTCCGTGGGTGAGCGTTTCCCTTTGTGTGCTAAAACGTGTCTGGTAATTGCCACACAAGCTGGCATGACAGAATGATTACAAATTGCCGAGCTGAAAAGACAAAAAAAAAAAAAAAAAAAAAAATCCTGACCACCCCTCCATTTTTCTCGCGTCCACAGTCACCAGTTATGTTTCTTCCTCTTCCTCCTAATCTACTGCTTTGTTACATAGCCTATAATACCAACCTCCCACGGAGTGACACCCGGGTTTATTGACTCCACACCAGTTAAAAGGACAATTCACAGTCTCGCGCTGTGACATTTCGAAAGTTTGCTCCAAATTCGCCCGGCAAAGCCGATGAAAACGCAAATGAAAATCGAAGCACTTATCATCACGGCTGGCCTTCAAAAATCCACGTACGGAGGCGGACGTGCGTTTAGCGAGCGGGGGAACGCTACTGTTCCGCCGTAAACTGCTCAGGAGAGCACCACTGCTTGTTCAACTGGAGGCTACCCAGCACTGTGGAGGGGGGGGGGGGATAAATATGAACTCCGCCAGGTTCATCTATCACGCGAGCTGCCTCCTATGCTCCACAAAAGATGGAAAAAAAAGGGGGGGAGGGGGGAACAAATGGCAAAGCAAATCAATTACATGAAAAAGAATCATGTCACCTGTCAAATATACACTCTGCTCTGTGTCGGTCTGTTTTTTCTTGTTCCAACGGCGCACATTTTCGAGATTGAATTTTGAAAACCTTATACATTATTAACACCCCTTCATGCTTCATCAATTTACCAAGGTAGGCTCTCTTTATTTTTTTTCCTCCCCCCCAGCCCTCTTCTCCAGTCTGTTTCTGCCGAGACCAAAAAAAAAAAAAAAAAAAAAAAATCTAATAAACATGGTGCTTGTTCGTGGCGTCGATGCGCCCCTTAATCCTGCGCCATCAGGAGCCGTCGCCACATATGAGATCCAACAGGAGGACCCTTCAGACTCCGTTGCGCGACGGGTGGCGGGAGAGAATCCGAGGCGATCGCGAGTCAAACACACTTCCCATTTAAGTCAGTCAAAGAAGAAGAACCCCATGATGTGGTCTTAAGACGCTGGACAGCCAGCACTAGTGTGGCTAAACTCGGGAGGGGGTGAACAAAAAAACAAAAAAAGAAACAAAAAAAAAAAAACCCACACACACATGAAGAGTTTTCATATCCGCTCAGATTAAGGGGTACTTGGAAGAAGGGTGAAAGAACGTCGGCGTTGTCAAGGAAACAAGTGCCACTGCGACACCTTAATCTGGAGAAATATAATTGGAAAAGGAGAGATAAACATCTTCCTATCTGAGCGTGTGATGTAGTGAACAGTATTGGAAAGGAAGCTGCCTGAGCACTCATTACTGGAGTTATTGTAAGAATAACACTAATGAACACATATGGAGAGCCACCCTCAGGGGCTAAAGGAAGGAACTGTGATGTAGAAACAGCCTTCCAGGGCTTTCTTACAGGATAAAGTAGAGCTTAAGAAAGGCTTGTAGCCCATTTGCGCGGCGCACATCAACGTGACGAGCCGCGGTGTAAAAAAAAAAGCACTCGTATAGGGAAAATAAATAAACAAAAAGACCCTGGATTAACTCCACAAAACAAATATCGGATCTCGCCGGCGTGCAGGTGCGCGCCACACGTGCCACTTCGCCTCTTCCTGCGGGCGCACGCTGGCGCCTCCAACCCGCACACACGGGCGAGTCGCGCCGTAGGACGCGGCATCATTAGCAACTCAGCCTTCACGGAGGGAGAAAAAAAAAAAAAGAGAGAGAGAGAAAAAAAAAGGAGGAAGAGGAAGAAGTCATGGGGAAGAAAAAAAAAACGGTGCAAAATGACATGCAAATAAGGAAGAACTCAAGAAATCTTTGCCATCTCTCACCAATTATCTTGTTAATTACAAGCCATTGTGAAGGGCTCGCACTGTCAACGGGCTCTCTGATTATACACTGCATTTGTCCCCACTTTCCTCAGCCTAATCAGTAATTACTACCTGCAGCTGCAGCTCAGTGCAAAAACCGGCTCGGCCATCTTGGGGACAACAGGGAACACTGGGCAATTTGCGAGATTCGGGGCCCACGTTCGCATTGAGTTCACTTAGCGGGAGTTTGCTGCCGGAGAAGCCAGGTCCCCCCCGGGAGCTCGTCACCAGTCGCGACGACAGTCCACGAGTCTCGCTTTTGCACCCCCATGACCCCCCTTTTAAAAGTGCTAATCGTTTGTTTAGCGGCTCAGTCGGCTGCCGCAGGAAAGAGACTAACGGGCCCCGTTCGCGAACATGGAGTCGGTCCTTCCAGCAGCCGAAAGTGAGCAGGTCACGCGGAGCTGCTGACTCGCACGTTCCGTCTTAGATTTCGCGCGGGGCTCCGTTTGGTTTTATTCATCAACAGCCGTGTAATTCAAAAATAAAAGCGGACATTTTGGCGCGCAGGACTGTGAGAAGCATATATACATTGATGAGGGGTTTACTCATCATTACTCAGCTGTGGGAGGCAGAACACTGAGTGGTGGTGAGAACACAGAGTTGGTGTTTTGTTTTATTTTAAATTAGGCCTACATCAAACTTTTAAGAGATCATGCAAGCTATCAGCCTACATATGAAAACAAGCCGTCCCACTAATTATGAGTTAGCCCAGCAGTGAATAAATGCAACGCTCTTCATGGTTGGATATTTGGCCTCCGCCTCTGCTGCACCAAAGCGGCGGGGCCTCTACAACCCTCCGGGCAATCATATTGAGGGACGCCTCCAGGCGTATTTAGCTGCCATCTTTGCGCAGACTTCCCCCTTAGGGGCTTACAACCCGCCTCTGATTGCTCAGTGGTGAACACTTCCTCAACCCGCAGCGTCGGGTGCCACCGCGGAAGTCAGGTCTGACTGGAATTCTAACGGAGACGCGCTTAAGCTCGGGCGTAATTCAAGGCGCTCGCGCCGACGGAGATGGGCGGCTTCACGTCTGCAGGAGGGCGCGGAACGCCTAAACACAATGCGGTTGTTGAAGAATTCAGTTTGGGCTCCCGAGGGAGAAACCACGAGCCGCCGTGGCCCTCCTTTCCCTGGGCTTTAGGGGTCGCGACCTGCAGCGCTCCACCCACCAGCGCCTAGAGAGGAAGACTCGCTCTCTGGTAAAAAGCAATGCATATCAATGGGACAGCTCTATTAAAGCAGTGGTAAGCGAGAGGATCACCTTTGATATCAGAGGTGGGTGGGGGGCAGGATGGGTTCTATTTGACTGCTGCCAAGGTCGATGAAGGTTGAGGAGGGCATTAGGTATGATGACTCAGGCCAGATGGCCCCATCGCTATGACTTATGGGGCAAAGCGTCTGGCCTTCACGTCTCTTCTTCTCTTAAGATAAGAGGACGCCGGGATGCACCAGCTGACCGCCGCCCGCGCGAAGCGGCACATGCCACCATGTGAAGCGCACCGCGGGGGTTATTTATGACTTTGACACGGCCGCATGTCATTTTGCGCAGGCTGTATTATGATGACACGACACAATAGGGACCGAGGCATCTTATCGCACCGGTGAACCTCAGACTCGGATATTCAAAAACTTTATAGGGGCGGTAAATACACAGAAGATTGTCTCAGTGGAGACGGTGCAGGGGCACTGGTGCGTTTCAGCGCGCGCGTGTGTGTGTGTGTGTGTTCGTGTGTGTGCGTGCGCACGCATGCGTTTGTATATCTTATGAAGACGTGTGCTAATGTGGCTCGTCAAACGGGTAAGAACCTGGCAACCTTTAGAGGTCAGGTCTCCACCGGCAGACTAATATATTATAATTACGGTGGTCTCTCGCTGCTCTGTTGCCATGAAGACGCACCGGCTGTCCTGGTGTGTTTAGTGCTGATGTGTGTCTCTCAGACAGCCACAACAACAGGTAATCAAATGAGAACTCAGTGACCTACTATTAACCCAAAATTATTGCTAATCAGTGCGTAACCACAGGCTGATTTATAGACTATGAAAATTTAAACTAATTTGGGAGATGCCTATATACCTGCATTCTTTCCGATGGCCAGCAGGGGGCGATATCAGCGGTTGCAAAAAGACACAAATTGTCTCATTTGATTCATTTCCTCGGGTTTCAGGCCTTCTCCGGCACCGCACCGCGTTCATTATATAAAACATGGTCCAGTCTGGAGTCAAATATGCAACAAAGAAATCGGGATTCAGAGTGTGGCTACTTTGTGACTGACAGGTCACCGCGGGGTTGAATCGGGACAGAAGCATCGAGCCCCGCGCTCGCCCCCCCGCAACAAAAGAAACACGGCGATGGCCAAAATGCCGAACCGGTGAACAAACCCGTGGGTGACATCACGCTGGCTCCAGCCAAGTCCTTCAATGCCGTCTACGGGGGAGACCGGCATTCCTCTAAGCTTTGAAGCTGGGACTGTTGCCATGGAAATCAACCTCCATATCAGAATTCAAATGCTATGGATTTTTTTATTAAAAAAAAAAGAAAAGAGAATGCTGTACACGTCGGGAGAGAAGTTTGAAGAATAGCTGGTTTTGGGAAGTTACTAAAGTGTAAACATGCGTTGCACCTGCATCTTAAACATGGGCACTTAAAATAACCCTTACTTTAAGGCGTCTGCTAAGTCTGATGTGGAGCTGCAACCCTTCTGTGATCAATCTGTCATCATCAGAATGGTAAATCGCATGAAGCGGGCAGCAATAATTTTTGGAACATTTTCAATTTGTCAGTGTGTTTACAAGATTTATTTCATAACCTCAAGGCATCTCTGGCCGAATCATGTAAATCAATTTTTACAAGTATGTTAATATGATGAGTGAGATGCTTACTCACCTCCTGCTGTCAGCAGGGCGCGCAGAGGGTTATTATTAAGACAGAAAAGAGTTCTCCTTCTGTTCACTATGAAACGGGCTCTACTTGTTTATAAGTAGCATTTTCTTGTTGCCTTTGATCGGCTGACCTCATATTGTGGTGCTCTTTTAGGAGAACAAAGAGAAAATAATTTAAATGTGGAGCAAATGGAAGTGTTTTTTTTTGTCGTTGTTGTTTTTTTGTTTAGTTTTTTTCAAACCTGCGTGAACCGCGAAAACAACACGAGCCCTTGAAATATAGTTTTAATGGGAAGTGACAAAGTCCTAAGTGCAGAGATGTGCTCTTGGCACAACTTTTCAGTGTGTGTGTGTGTGTGTGTGTGTGTGTGTGTGCGTGCGCGCGCGCCTGTGTGTGTGTGTGTGAAGTGATGGGGATGGATGGATGGATAAATGAAGGGGAGCAATGAAGGGGAAGGAGATCACTTCTCCGGCCCTGATGGGTGTGCAGGTACAGGAAATGGCGGGGGATGGGGAGCAGGCGAAGGAGCGTGCCAAGAGGAGGGCTGGATGGTAGAGATGGAGGGATGGATGGCAGTGGAGAGGAGAGAGGGAATGCTTCAGTAGCTCCACTTGACAGCTGAGTGAGAGGGGAAGCGGAGTGGCTACTCTGTGTAATTTGTTAGCGGGTCCGTGATGCATGCAGGCATGATACCACACCGAGACCGGCGAGCACAGCACAGACTAGAGACAGGCAGACAGAGGAGAGAGACAGGGGAGTGTTTTGACAGATCAGGGTACATCATGTGTCGGGAAAAAGAAGGTGTATAAAGCCGGAGAGCCGCATTCTGTGTTTTTAGCCCGTCAGCCGGGTGAGACGAACCGGCATCCCCATCTCCCGTGCTGCACACAAACACGGCGGATGTTTTGAATAACGGCGCCGGCCTCCTGCACACCTTTGCAGAGGGCTTTGGAATCGCCGCCTCGGCGCTATCCGGGCGGCTCGTCCTGCCGGGCTCTGCGGCAGGTGCGTCCCGTCTTCCGTGCAGAAGCCATCCTGGAAGCGGGCGCCGCAGACGCCGCGCGGGCCAGGCTTTTCTGAGAAGGCTGAATTAAATGACACAAATCTGGGCATCGGCCCGCTAATAATGATGCCATGTTGACGTGGGACCTATTTTGTGTGCCTGTGTGTGTGCGTGCGTGTGTGTGTGTGTGTGTGTGTGTGTGTGTGTGAGAGAGAGAGAGGGGGAGAGAGACAGATAGAGAGAAAGTGTGTCTGTGGCTTGTTGATGTGGGACTGATGCAGGATGCCATGGCAGCTGTCTGCTATA
>CAAKHG010033196.1:2006-13618 GCA_901007715.1 Dactylopterus volitans
CCTCCGGTGAGTCCTCTCAGACGCGCTGTGAAATGGAGGCTGACGGATGAGGCGGCGCTCCGCCGACCCGCGGCGGCTCAGGCGCTCCTGCTGTATGTTGATTGGCCCGCTGCGGCGGCGGCGGCGGCGGCGGCGGCGGCGGCGGCGTGCTCTCCGCTCGACGTCGTCGTCCGTGAGAACGTGAATCTCAGAAACATCTGCAGGTTGCAGACGTCAAATGGAGCTCGAAGATGAACTGATGAGTTTGGTGGTTAAAAGGTCAAAGGTCACTGTGACATCAGCAAGCATGTATCTGGTCATCAGTCTCACGCTGGTGATGACATCATTTTAGACAAATTATGAAGTGGTGACATTTTTCTGCTCCTAAAACATTTAATACAATTCATTCCGAGTCTCACTACAGAGGTGATGGACAGATGTGCATGTCAGCTGCTTTCTGATTGGCTGGTGGAGGGACACCAGCGTGATGTGATTCCAGTGATTCCTGACTGGATGTGAGCCGATGAGGCGAGACTCTCCTCATGTAGTCGGCGCTGACTGACTTTTATCCGGAAGGTTCTCACTCGTATCTACGTGCCTCCACGTTCCTCCGCCCTCCCCGGTGAGCAGGAAGCTTCTTTGAGTTTGCTGTGAGTCATTTAAAGGTGGCGTCTTCTCCGGCGTGCAGGGGTTCCCCGCCGTCCCCTCCATGCCCCGCGTTCAGACGGACGTCAACCTGCCGCCTCTGAAGAAGCTGGCGCAGCCCGACAGCAAGACCAAGGAGCGTCTGTTTCTGGTGTTCAGCCCCTCGCCGCTGCCCATGGACGTGCTGGAGGATGTCTTCTGGTAACTTCATTCAGGCTCTCGCCATCGGTTGGTCACGGGTGAGGCGCCGTTAACGCCGTCTCCTGTTGGTCTCCTCAGCCGCTTCGGCTCGCTCATCGAGGTCCACCTGGTCCCGGGGAGGAACGTCGGATACGCCAAGTACGCCGACAAGCAGGTGAGATGGTCACGCAGCGAAGGGACCAGGGGGAGCACGCGAGGCGGCGAGTCGGGGATTCACCGTGTGTGTCGGTGTGTGTGTGTGTGTGTGTCGGTGTGTGTGTCGGTGTGTGTGTCGGTGTGTGTGTCAGTGTGCAGACGAGGCCATGGCGGCGCTCCACAGTCGCATCGTCAACGGAGTGAAGATGAAGGTGATGCTGGCGGATCCTCCCAGAGAGGAGTCGCACAAGCGGCCGCGCACGTACTAGCGACGCACACCGGCGGTAAGTGGTGCGGCGGAGCTCGCCGTCAAACGCGCCGCCGCCGCCGTTTGGTCACGCTGGCGGCGGCGAAAGCCGCGCACGCCGCAGACGTTTGAATGTGTTAGAGCACAAACTAGAGCGGCCAATCAGAGGAGCTGATGAAGCAGGTGGAGGAACTGCTGCTGTCACACTGAGACGACCAGGTTACATAACAGCCGTGTCACCGCACGGTCGCCGGGAGAACCTGAACCTCCATCTGCTCAAGGAGCGCCATGGCAGCACCCCTGGAAGGAGGGGGGAGGAGGGCAAGAAGAAATGGGAGGAGGGGCGAGAAGGGGAAGATGGGAGGAGGCAGGGAGGGAAGGAAGAAGGAAAAAAGGAAAGGACGGGAGAGAATGGGAAGAAGGAAGGAAGGAAGGGATGGAGGGAAGGAGAAATGAAAGAAGGGAGGGAAGGAAAGATGGAAGAAGGGAGGGAGGAAGGGATGGAAATGGAGGGAGGAAATGGAGGAAGGGATAAAATAAGGAAGGAAAAGAAGAAAAATTGAAGAATAGGAATGAAAGAAATGGAAGGTAAAGGAGAGAGGACAAAAAGGAAGGAAGGAGAGAGGAGGGGCAGGGGGGGAGGGGGGGGGTGTAACGATGTCATCATCTCTGCTGAAACCTGTTGATGTTCTGTCAATAACTCTGCAGCTTCTTGTTCCCTAGGCGACTGTTGTCATGACAAAATGACACCTGACCTGACGGACCGACCGACACCAACACCTTCTCCTGACCTCTGACACGACCTTTGACCCCCGTGTGACCCGACTGCTGGTCAGTGACCTCGCTGTGACATGTAGCACCCACACGTGTGTGTGTGTGTGTGTGCGTGACGCTCTCAGAACGCCACGCCGGCGTACGGTTACCATGGCGGCGGCGCGCGTCACTCGCACCGAAGAGGAAGTGGGCGTGTACAAATGCAGCGTCAGGTGATAGCTGAGCTGGTGGCTCCGCCCCTCTGCCGCGGTGAAGCCGTTTGTTCGTAGTCTGGCAGCTTTGTGATGTCACACCGAGCTCATCAAGCCTGTGTTGTTTTTTTTCTTTTTCCTGTCAGTAAAAATAAAGTCGAGTTCCACCTTGGTCCTGCTGTCCGTCTCCTCTCTTACCGCATGGTGACACATGATCATGGCGGACCGCTTTAGTTCGCTGTGGCGCCTCCCGCTGGTGAGTAATAACGGTGACACGTGGCGTGGGCCATGGAGGTGGGTGTGGTTCCTGGCAGCTCTGCTGACGTTCATCTGGATCACCTTCCAAATGCTGGAGCCTCTGAGTGTGGATCCATCAGACGTGTGAGGAGCAGAAGTCTGGCACCTTCTCGCTGCAGGGGAGGAGCCTCATCAGCAGACGTCTGCAGGTGTGCAGTCGAGGCTGCGATCACATGACGCGCTGAATACGTCTGCTCATACAAACCAAGCTAACGGTTGTCCCACCCAGCGCGTTTGTTTCATCAGTGACTTCATTCAGACCAAAAACGTCAGCTTGGAAATAACCTGGAAAATTAAGCAATTACAGCTAAAAAAGAAAATGTGTCAAACTAAATTACGGCCTTGTTCTCCTCCACCAGCCAATCGGGCTGAAGTGAATGTTCAGGCGTGTTCATGCTCTTCACCCGTCAGCCACCTTGTGACCGCTGCATGTTCACAGAAGAGAAGACTTTGACTCTATAAATGTGAGAGAAATCTCATTCCATTCTGTCAGCACCGAGTGTGTGAGCAGCTCGGTGCCGTCAGATTAAACCGGACCTGCTGGTCCGCCCCACTTTGAACCCCCCCATGGTGGAAGGTCAGGAGCCTAAAGCGTGTCTAGATGGTCCAAGAAGAGACACGGCGACGCTCAGTAATGTTTTATTTCTGCTGGAGGAAACTCATGAGAACATTGCTGACAACACTGGCATCAGGATGATGTGGGGATTAATAATCAGCACTAATCTGGAATAGGGCCAACATGTAGTCCTGGAATATTGGAATTATGAAAACGTGGAGTAGAAGTGCTTCTACTGGAACTTCACCAAACTGCTGCCATTTCGATTTTTGTTTTGCTTTGAGGACGCGGAACGTTCTCCTGCTTTGCGTAATCTCAGTTCTTAATCCGACACGTCCGCCCGGACCTCCGGGGCGCGGCGCTTGCGGCGCTTCTTTCTTCAAACTCTGTTGCCGGGTAGAAAAGTTTCTGTCCCGGCGAACGCCAGGAAGCTCGGCGAGCAACAGGAAGTCCGCTGCAGCCAAAGACGCTTGAAATGGGAATTGTGATGAGCGACATTCGTGGTTGGCCCCGCCTCAGCGCCGACACGGCGGCGGTAGAGAGAAGAGAGACAGGAAGTGATGTCATGACACAATCAGGCTTTATTACCGGAGTCTCTGAGATTTAAAATCATTCAAACATCGGGTCTCTTCGTCGTCCAGCTCCATGCATCCGTCAGTCCGTCCTGTAGTCACATGGTCCGTCCAAAAGTCCTGCTCACGCTCAGTCCTCCAGCGCCAGCGTGTTGAGTTCCTCGTCCAGTTCCTCCAGATCTTCTCCCGTGAACAAGTTCTCATCCACCGGCACCTCCTCCTCTTCTTCTTGCTCCTCACCCGCTGCCGCTGCCGCCGCCGCCGCCTCCTCCTCCTCCTCTTCCTCCTCCTCCTCGTCCTCGCCTCCTCCGTCCTCCCCGCCCCCTTCGGCTCCCGACAGCCCGTTGGCCTCGGCGCCGCCGCAGGCTCCGTTCAGCTGTTCGTCTGCAAGCAGGATGAAGAGGGACAGACAGGAAGTGAGGTCATGATTGCTGGGACGCTCGCTGGCAGAGGTGGGGCTACCAGAGCGGGAACGCCGCCGCTTCTCACCGCCGTCCGACGGCTGGCTCTTACTCCTGGAGGCGAAGCGGTCCATGGACGCCACGGTGATGCCCGTGTCATCCACCTCTTGTGGGACGAAGCGGGACAGGTCGATGTCCTGGACCGCCGTGGCGTCGATCTGAAACGAGATGGTGCACGTCCGGGTCAGGAGGGAGAGGTGCGTTCAGGGGACCTGGGATGTTCCAGAACTATGACATTACAAGCCTGAGCTGCAGCTGCTCCCCGTGTCCGTTTTGAAGGAAACTAATTCAACTTTTTTCCCGTGAACAAAAGCTTTCCTGAAGTGGACCGTTTCTGGCTGGATGAAGTTGGCGCGCAGCCAAACATCCAAGCATGAAGAAGACTGATGAAGATGATTTACAGATGCACCAACTACCAGCCTGAAGGTTCTAGCAGCTCAGGTGACAACTTCAGCACTGCAGCGGGAAATGAACCATTAAACACAAAAAGCCTCCTGAATGCGCCACATGTAAGGAGCCAGAAGGTCTCCGCTGCCCCCTGGTGGCTGGCAAGACTATAAGTGGTAAAACCCCAGGAGTATATAAATGTTGTGTTTTTATATATTTTTTTTCTCTCAAAGTTGGTTTCTGTCATTTCAGGCGGCTTTTATCCCACTGGTGTTTGTTCAAGTGTTCATTTTCCTGAGTTTGGTTTGAATGAGTTATTGGATGCTAGCGGAAGTGGTGCACACGCGTGTTTAGGAATCCTACGTGAGTGGAGAGGACACGTAACACTGACTTACTATAACTGTGATCGGCTGCTTCAGACCGTAAACATGAGATTTTAGTGGTGAACTGACGCTGGTGACTGAGGTAGGCGGGGCTTAGATCCATTTCATTATCGCTACTGAGCAGATTCTGACTGAGTGACATCACCAGCATCGACGTCCATGTTTCCTTTGGTTCGACGGGAGGACGTGGAGGCCAGATTAGATACTTGATAGTTAGTTAATGGTAATAAACAGTGTGGTTACTGAAGATGCTGTTCATCGTTCATAAAAACGCGCCGTCCTTGAACGCCTCGTCGCCGCGCGTGACGACACCCTCACCTCCGTCTCCACCTCTTCGTCTCCCTCGTCCGAGTATCGAGTGTCGTCAGCTTCGTCGTCGTCATCGTCCACCAGCTCCGGGCGGAACTCAAACACTTCACGGCCGCTCACCTGCGGACGCCAGCGACGTCATCACATCATCACATCACTATATCAACAGGTCACACACATGCACACACACACATGCACACACACTTACAACTAGTGATTTCCCAGCCTTGAAGTCAGCCTTCTTCTTCTCCATCTCCTCCCTCGCTTTATCCACCTGTTGGCATCAACAGCAGCCAGTTAAACCTGTGTCGCCGTTTGATGATGTCATAACTAGCCACGTGACGGCATCCCTCCTTCGGCCAGGTGAGAAAACGCAACGTCAAACCCTGACAGAAGTGATGTGAGAAGATCTGAAGAGGTTCCAACCTTCTCCTGCCGTTTCCTCTTCTTCCAGGCCAGGAAGGTCTCCAGGGTGATGCGGGTCACGCTGGGACCCAGAGCGGCGCGCTGCCATGGAGACGGAGGCGTGAGGACACGGGAACGCCGCAGCTAACCTGAACACCACATCTCTCCATGATGCCGGCCGGCCGGCCGCCCTTACCTCGCTCTCTATCAGCTCCTCCAGGGAGATCTCCTCCTCCTTCTCCTCCTTCTTCTTGTCTTTCTTTAGTACGAAGCCGGGCGGCAGTGCGTGTCGGTACATGCAGGTGTCGCCCCCCGCTGGGCACACCCAGAACCAGCCGTATTTATTGTTCTCTATGGCATCCAGGAAGTACTTGCACACCTTCGGACGACAAGAGGATGTTTAGGAACGAGACTACAGGGGAACCTTCCTCCACTCGTGTTGTGCCCTCGTCCACGCAAAATGGAGGACGAGACCGCACTTCCTTTGCTCTCCAGACAAATGAGAGCAAAGAACTCGGTCTCCCAGCATCCCTCAAACTTTCTCAGTTGGGTGTGAAAACCCCAACTCCAACTTCGATTGGCTATTTTATGGCCGGGACCCCTGAGGTATAAAGGACCAACACCTTTCTCCCCCGCTCTTGGGTCATCCTGGCTCTTGGGTCATCCTGGCTCTTGGGTCATCCTGGCTCTTGGGTCATCCTCTCTTGCTCTGCTCTCTTATCAGCTCTGCAGCTCTCCAGCAGCTCCTCAGCTGCTTCTCCCCTCCATGAGGCCTGCACGAAGCAGAGGCCTCCACTGGACTGAGCCTTGGTAGCGATGTGAGTGCCTACCAAAGGACAAGACCAGCACCACTGGGACCACACAAGTCTGCCAGCGGGTTCTAACCAGCCAAAGAGCCACCGAGTTAGCCTGGACTAACTCCACCAGAGGAAGCACGACCCCAGCCACGGCCAGGACCTCACCACCTTCCCACCGGGTAAAGAAACCAACTGGCAACCCAACTGAAGATCGCAATAACTGGACTTTGCAAACAACCGAACAGCATCAAACCGCAGACCTGCAACCCAGCGGCACCTTTCTCATACGCGGGACCCGGTAACGTCCTGGGTCTCGTCAGCTGACTGCGTCCACATTTGACTAAGCAGAGAATTTTTTCACTCTGCCAGTGTGTATTGATACAATTCAATATTACGGTTGTTGCATGTGGAGTCTGTCAACAGCAGCTTGACTGGGCGTCTGAGCGCCTGCGACCCAGCATGAATAAAGGGGTCACACCCGCGTTCCACAGCCCCCGCATCACGCTGGTCAGCCTCAGGACACACACACACACACACACACACACACACGCACACACACACAGACACAGAGACACACACACAGACACACACACAGACACACGCACACACACGCACGCACACAGAGACACACACACAGAGACACACACACAGAGACACACACACAGAGACACACAGACAGACACACAGACACACAGACACACAGACAGACACACACACACACAGACACAGACACACACATACAGACACACACACACAGACACAGACACACACACACAGACAGACAGACAGACAGACAGACAGACAGACAGACAGACACACACACAGAGACACACACACAGAGACACACACACACACAGTACATTGCACCTTTGTAGCCTGGTTAGATTTATGTTTCTTGTTTCACCTTCTTTGTTAATCAAACGTCTGTAAACTTGCTCGTCTGTGATGTTGTATAAAGTGAATTCTGCCAACTTTCACTGCCAAGAACTCCAAATCCTTCACCTGTGCTACTGTTAATCAAGTAATTTGATTATAATCATGAATGTAATTATCAATCAAGTTATGTGGTAACAGAATAACTGTTGAGACTGATCAGTAACTTTGGTTATCTGGTGCCCCGAGGTGGATTTAATATAAATTAAATCCCATTATTCTTTTATAGTAAATATTATTATCTCAATATTAATATTTTACTAATTACCAACAATAATAATAACAATAGTTAAAGCACAGCATTTATGAGGCCTGTGTGCGGCCTATGATGTCATCCCTGCCCACCTGTGTAGCTCAACCAATGATGCCCCCTGCGAGGCATCGAGCTCCGAGCACAACAGCTTGTAAATGAAGGTGAAGTAGCGATGCAACTACGGAACAAAGCCGCTCTTGATTAGACCCAATAAAACAACTGTCACAAGGTCGTTACACACCAAGGACGAGACCCGTCAACCACAAGACAACACAAAACATCCACCAAAAGCATTCATGCTGGCACTCAACTCAAACTTCAGATAAAAACATGGCTCCACCATCATCATGAGGAGCCTCCGACTGCCTGACTGAGGTCAGCTGCTATGTTTGCTCTGGTCCTCCATTGTCATGTGACACAACACCACGATGGGCTGATGCGTTCAGTGCAGAGCTCGGCCATATCGACGTGCTCGGTGGAGTAAGTACTGCACGGCTCTCTCGCCGCCAACATTCAACTGCAAGACTCAAACGCCGCCGGCGTGGCGCCCTTCAGAGTGAAAGCGTGAAATCAAATCTAGGACCGTTTAATCCTCATCAGCCGTCGTCTTCTACAATCTTTTGTTTCAATTTTTCCGCCTGGAGCCTCCTGAACACCAGACGGTTTCCTCTCAGTCCTCAAGTCCATAACGGGAAGTCCTGTCTTCTACTTTGGTGTAAACTGCGACTGAATCGCGATCGTCCTTCAATGAGCTCGCCAGACTTACAATTTGCGTTTTAGCCTTCTTCTTCTCAGCCTCTCCGTGCTTTTTGTTGACCACTTCCTCCAGCTTCTTCTCGTCCCAGTTCTCCATCGTGTCTGCACAGAACACAGCGGCTCAGCGTTCAGGCCCCGGCGCCTCCATGTCAGATAGGTTCTATCCACTCTACCTTTCTCCAGGTCTTCATCTCTTTCATCCACGTAGACGCTCCTCTTCTCACACTTCCTCTCCATGGATAAGTCATGGCTGAACTTGCACTTGTCTCCTTTGGTGCATTGACCCTGTTTGAAGAACGCGCACAGCACCGACTTTGGGTCGACGCCTACGGAGAGAGAAGAGCGGCATCCAGTGCAGGTCAAGCGTACGCCGCGCAGAGGAAACCACAGCCGGTTAGCGTTAGCGTTAGCCGTTACCTTTGCTGACTTTCTGGGCGGCGACGACGGGCTTGAAGAGCTCGTTGAGCTCATCCAGCTCTTTCTTCTTATCAGCCTTCTTACTGGTCTTCTCTGCCTCAGCCTGGGTTACCTACACACACACACACACACACACACACACACACACACACACACACACACACAGCAAAGGCGGCTGATTTAGCATCCAGCAGATGCTTCTTTTCCGTGTTCTACATTAAAAGTCTGGTAGGAGCAAACTGAAATCCAGAAACAGCAAACAAGAGGAACGGCCACCTGACCTGTCTGGCGCTCTGCTGTCCATACTTGACTTGCTGAGTGACGTTCTTGATGAACTTCTGCTGCTTGGCTCCCTTCTTGTTCTTCAAGCCAAAGGTCTTGTCCTGGAAGACAGAAACAGCAGGCAGGTCCATGTCGTGGTCTGCTGGAGGTAAGGCAGCCCAGCAGCGATCCACCTCCACCGATCTGCACGGCCACGCTGGGAGACGCGTTCACGGACAACCGCCAACATGTCGACTCTGCGTCACATTTTCAGGGTTTAACTCTCATGGCGTTACTGCAGATGCCACAGAAGCAGGCAGCGACCCACCATGAGGTGGCGCTGGAGTCGCTGAGCAGCAGATCCAGCCCACATCGCCTTTGATGTGTCAGAAGTTTCCTGTCTTTAAAATGCAGCTTTTCAATATTTACTCACTGCAGTCTGTGATTTTAGTGGAGCTACTTTGCAAAAAAACTGCAAATGACATCACTGATCCTCAGCCTTGGGGTGACACATATATGCATCATCCACACATAAAACCAGGCCCTAAAGGGCTTCTGCACAGGACACTTCCATGGTCCCTCGCTCCTCGTTTCCTTTGTGGCGGTGAAGCAGGAATAATTCACATGAGAAGAGAGGAGGAGCTTAACGCCATGAGACGCTGTCAGCGTGTGCAGCCGTTTCCCTCAGTTACTCCAACGCCAACGCAGCAGCACCTACGTGGCTCCTAGGAGTCGACAGCAAGTTGCTGTGAGCAGAAGCAAAGAAGCGACAGCGTCCATACAAGCTGTGATCTGTCATCTCCAAGACGACAACAACAGCAGCACCCGTCGGGTTGACAACAGTCTGCTCCGCTGGTTTGACCCCAGTAGGAGCTGCTGCTCTCGCCTGGAGGCAGAAAGATGGATTCAACCCCCAAAACATAGACCAGATGTGGAGGACATCATCTGTCATCTCATGAGGAGACTCAACCCACTGATGCCTCTGCTCACGTGTGTGTGCGTGTCTGTGCGTGTGTGTCCGCTTCTGTCAGCCCTCCAATCTTCATGCAATACAAGATAAGTGTTATATGAACATTATCAGCCGCGTTTATCACGGTCGATCCAGCCAACAAGCTTCTCGGCTTCAGTGGTGACATCACAGCGGTCACACGCGTGTTTACTCCCGATGAAGCTTCACCAGGTGCGGGAGGAAGTTCTGATCGGAACCCTCTCTGATCTGGTTCCCACGCTCACACGTCAAAGTCCGCAGTAACACGACCAACGAGCGACGATCACCGACATCCGCTGCGCGCTAACCAGCGACGCTTCCAGGCACATCCGTCGGTGGTTCCGGTTCGGTCGGTGAGAATCCGGCCGGCGGCGTGTGAGGACTTCCGGGCTGCCCACACACACCGACGAAGGCACGTTAATCACCTCAGCTGCGGCCGGTGGGGGTACACGTCGGGTTACTGTGGCGGCTTGGCCTTGCTAGCTTGGTTAGCTTAGCCGCAAGCTAGCTCCATGCAACATGAAAGCAGCGGGCCTGCTGACAGCTGCTAGCTAGCGTGCTAACCCTTGCTGGGCAGTGACTTTAGCGCTCCAGATTTGAGAAGAAGTAAAAACCAACGACTAAGCGGGTTGACAAACCGCGGCAGCCGCCCGGATGCTGGTGTGACGGAAGCTAACATGTAGCAGTCGGCTGCGGGTCGCTCCGGGCCAGGCGGCTCCGGCGTGTGTCAGGCTAAACACCGACATGCTAACTCGTGTTATTTAGTCTTTTACCTCAATTATCTTTTCCTTTTTCTTCTCCTGAGTTTTCTTGTTCCCCGCGGCCTGGGCGGGCTTCTTCGGAGGCATGTTGGCTCAGGGGACGCGGCGGACGAAGCGCGTTCAGGCGACAGACGAGTATTTAGTTGCGTGGTTTCAGCTGGAAGTCAGATCCACATCACCCGGTCGATGCTAGCAGCGGCACTGCGGCGGCGCCCGAGGCCACATGTGATTTGTTGATGTGCCGCGGCGTCATCGCGAGATGCATGACGGGTATTGTGGTCTGCGCGGAACCGGCGCGACTCACGCTCAGATGAAATACAATGAAACATGCCACATGGAACATATCCGACATCTTTAGATTTACATTTGATTTACACGCAGAACCTCAAACAATTTGGCGGTAATTTTCGTCTGCTAAGTTAAAGTGATTCAAAAATGAGGTTTATTGTGCGATTACATAAGGCAAAGAGGACCCACTTATTGATATGCTAAAGAAATATATTAGATGAGTGAAAATAGCATTTATTGAATGCAAAAGAGGTAAATCAAAACATGTCTATTTGTTTCAGGAAAAAATCAATATTGTAAATTTAAAAAAAGGGGGGAAATTATTTAAAAGTTTGACTCAAAGAATAAAAATTCGTCATAAACGGGACATTTTAATGGTCACATGGTTTCAGAAAAAAAAAGAAAGATTTACAGACACACTTAACAAACACCGCTCAGCCATAACTTTACAATCATTTCCAATCAAAACAACAATCATTCAAACATGTCAACACCTCTCTCACACACATCCAATCACAATCCAACATAAAACTCCTCCTGAAGGGAGAACTGATTGCAGGGCTGTTGTATTATACTCTATGGTGGACACGCGGTGGTCGTAATGTTATGGCTGATG
>CAAKHG010033200.1:0-20233 GCA_901007715.1 Dactylopterus volitans
TCTTAATTTTGCTAATTTTGGTGGATTTGTTAAAGACTACGATAAAGAAGTCCCCAGTGGAAGGAGGCTTCCCCCAGAAGTATTCGTCCACGGTGCTATAAGCCTTGGTGGCGTCATAGTTTTCAAAGACGTTGATGTTTGTGTAGAGGCTGGCGGGAGGGTTGTCAGGAATGTCTATGGAGTCCTCCTCGAAGTCGTCGTCCTTCAGCTTGTTCTCTGCTCCTTTGTAGGAGGAGTAGTAGCCCATGTGCTGGAACAGGGAGGGCTTGAAGCGGATCACGTCCTTCTGGGCCAGCAGGCCCCTGAAGTGGATGAGGAGCCAGTCGCAGGGCATTTCCTGGTAGAACATGAGGAGGAAATGAGCCAGACGTGGCAGGTCTCTGGAGTGGTACAGCTTCCCGATGTAGCCCAGCTTGGAGAACTCCAGCATCACCCAGTAGGAACCCTCCCGGGAGGTGATCACCTTCTTCAGTGCCGTGAGAAAGTTCCTGGAGCAGCGCACGTCATCTTCCAACATCATGTAGAAGTGGGAGAGGTTCGTGCAGAAGTTGAGGAGGAAAGCGTAGTCGACGTTCTGCTTGGAGCGGAAACGGACTCTGTCCTCCGGGTCATTGTAGTTCCTTTTCAACCCATCCAGAGATGGATAGTACTCCTCCGGAGTGTGGATCACCAGGAGCCGCCCAGCGATTATGTGATGAGCAAACTTCCTGGTGATCTCTTGCACCAGGTTCTCACACCAGACCAGGTCAAAGTCTGCCAGATGGACCACAACCACAATCTCCTTCAGTTCCTCATAGCTGGACTGGTCAAAGATGGATTTGATCGTCTCCAGAAGGTAGTTCCCTCTTTTTCTTTTGACAGACGACAGTCCAATGGTAAGATACTCTGCAAAAACAATTCACTTTGGTAACTTCGGCGTGGAAAATACTCGATGTCAAACATGAAGTTGATGATTAATTGATATACATCAAACTTGGATCGTGCTGGTATAAATACCTACTTTTGCGAGGTAAAGGGATCCCTGCAAGGTAACGATACGTCACATTGATGATCCCAGAGAAATTGGACAGGTCTCTGAACGTGTGGATGTATCTCTCAGAGTTTGCGGGGTGCATCAGTGTCTCTCCCAGCTGCCTTTTTTCAGCCTCCTAAAAATCACACCAGAATAAAAACCCAGCCACATCAATAAAGTAAACACTTGAAAGCAGAGGGACGGTCTGATAGCCCGAAACTTACCAGCACATAACCATCATCCATGTAAAGGTTGAAAAACAGCAGGAAGGTGATGAGGAAGCCGAGGAAGGGGAACATGGATCGCTTCCTGAAACATCTCATCTTGTCCATGGACTTCCACATTAGCCTCATGATCACGTCTCTCACTATCGGAAATCGCAGATAAAACAGACAGCTGGTCAATAAAAGCAAATAAAAATGATGAGAGCTTCACCATATGGCTAACCGTGCCTTTTTATATCAGTCCTCCGAACAATATAAATCAGATCCTCATGAATCAAACCCCGCAGACGTTTGGGTTATGACATTGATATTAAGGATTAGAGGTGGGCGCATGTGAACTGAATAACAAAGACCTCATCACCTGCTCCGATTAATTCCACAAACGAGGGGACTGCCTCGCCTCCCGGGGGAGCCGGTGTTTCACGACAAAACAAAAAGCTCTCAAAGATGACCGGAATACAGCATGACTCTTCAACGGTTTGTCGCAATTTGTGTCCTTTATGCAACAAGTAGCTCCGACCAGGCAATCTGATTGGTCGACAGGCATGTACATCGTGCTCAACTCGGCACAACGGCTCACCTGCCCGATCTCAAACATCCTAACAGCATGTTACCAAAAAATAAATAAAATAAATAAAAATACTAGCATGTAAACAACATGATCTTGAGTTGAAGCAAAAAGTGGCATCCTACAATACTGATGCAAAATGGGTCGTCTTGTTGTTAATTTTAATTCACATGGAGGACTTGATTTTTATGAATGGTTGGAAGAGGATGAGAAGGAATATCACACAAGAGGGTGCACGTTAACAGCATCTTTGGCACAACGGTGATGCCACAGGACTGCCAGCATTGGTTAAATTGAATCCTTCTTTTGGTACAATTGTAGTATAATTTAGCCAAAAGTGCCAAAACACTGTCTGGGTTGATGCCTTTATGTCATTGCAGTGTGCAACAAAATTAAGTTTCGTCAGGTTAAAAATACGTGTTTCCACGTAGAAGATGAATCTGATGAATCTCTCAGGGGAATGTTGCAGTTCACAAACGGATAGGCGCAGATTCGGGATGGCCGATCGGATGGAATACAGAATAAAGCTGTATCTCTCGCATACAGATGAGTTTAACAGTAATGTCGGGATGGCACTAATGTTGAACAGTGCCCAGAATGGATCCTGGCGGCACACCCTTAGTAACAGGCAGAAATCCAGCTCTGGCACGCTCACTAGTGGACTCCACTAGTGAAGGCTGGTAATTCCCAGTGTTTATTTGCTTTTTTTTATTATACATTATATAAAATAAACAAGGATGAGAGGGGTTGGAGACCAAAACCAGTAAAACTGTGTGTCAATTAAAAGCGAAACAATGAGCTGTGAGACGCCAAAATGCTTCAAAGAGCTGACGGGAACGGCAGAGTCAGGCAGTCAGTCATAACTAAGCAACACTTTTGGATTACGCTCTGTCATTTGATTGAATGCAAATATCAAAATATTGATCGGCACAGCTTTAATTGAAATGATTGTTAGTTGAGTCCCTGCAGTAATAACAATGTAATGGATGGAAATTCATCATTGGGTTCAAATGAGGTACTCAGCATGACAGATGTGGCCAACAATACTGACATATGGACAAGGGAAGCTGCTGATATCAGGTTTAGCATTAGATCAAGAGAAATGATTGCCCATAATGAATCACTTCTGCTGCTAATCTAACCGCTCGCAACGGGAAAGCGCAGTCATCTGCTCGTATTCCATGCTTGATGAGCAAAATAGATGCTTCAAAACTCAAAAAGTGCCTCCTGCTGACATAAAGCAAACGGTTCAGCCGTGTTTGGTGTAATATAGCGCTGGCAATGTTTTAAATAAAAACGATTACATCCCTCCTAATTCCGATATTGCGCTGCGCAAATCACAGCCTCCGATGTGAGGAACCATTAGCTCCCCGGTGACAGGGACAATTTTGGCATTAGCCTGTCATCGTGTTATTCATTGCCGCAGCTCCATTTTAGAAGAAAACCATCTGCCATCTGCCAGAGGTGTAAGCCATTTTGTGTTTTGAAGAGACAAAAAAAAAGAAAAGAAAAAAAAAACAGCTCCGTGATGGCACCTGATAGACGCTGCAAGCAATAGTAAGTTGAAACACGACGAGAGTCAATATTATTAAAGCCCTGCACTCACGCCATTATTTGAAAAGGCGGCCAGCGAAATCAAATATCGAGATGATAAAAGAATTTCTGACAGAGAGAAAAACACGGCCACTTGCTTTCCATGGCAGAGAAAATACTGCTAAGAAATTAGCATTTTGTTTGCCTTCCCTGACTCAATCTAAACAACAAACAAGCCTCCCATAGGTCACGTAAATTTATATGGAAATGGAGTTACATCTATGAATAAATAAGCGCAATTTGTTGAGTCTGTTTACTTTAGTAAAAAATGCATCTCTGCCAGGTTGTTTTTGCTCTTTTCCTTCCAGCAAATTATCAGCCTGTATGCCTGGCGAGCTCATTTCAACAACTGGAGTCATTTCAGATTAGAGCCGGTGAAATAATAACAGGTAGAGGTGAATGCCAATGAGTTGCAGCGTGAAATTAAGGTTATTATGTATTCTATAGGAGGGTTTACCTTGAGTAAAGCACATTTATAATCTCTCCAGAACCAAAATGAGAGATTGTCCTCTCTGCTAATCTTTTGTTGTATAAGAATATATAGGAAAAAAAAAGGGGAATTACCTGTCCAGTGCAAACACGGCTTTGCTGGCTTAGCGAGACAAAAGCTCCTGGATGAAAACTTCAGTACGAAACTGAGCTGGATGATTCAAACAAGCAATTTTTCCTCCCATTAACATTTCCAGGGTCGGCATTAGCTCGCGGACACATTATGTTTACAGGTACAGGCGCCGTTGTGCTCAGCCGTGGGAGCGATGCAGCAAGTTTATTAAATAAGGAGCTACGATTGCTCTCTTAAATTGCGCATGAAGGCTGCCAGCAGTCGGTGGCTCCCTCCGCGATTTAGCTTTTATCTTTTGTGGCGTTAATGTTACGTTTTTGGTCGGCTTGAAAGCATTCGCTCGATTGCAAAAAGTGAGGACTGCTCGACGAGTGCACATAAACAGGCCTTTTAAAATGGCATGAAGAACACAACAAAAGGTCAGCGGCAGTTTGCGCTGCGTCTCAAGCGCTCCTCTGCACATCATCATCGCGGTCTTTTTGTTGTTGTGAAATAGAGAAAAAAAATAACCCAAAAAATAACAACAAAAAAAACATGCCTTTAAATGAAACAATATGCAGGACAAGAACGCTCACACTTCTGACACAACAGTTGGGGCATCATGGCCTTGTTTAAAGTGTCGCGCGTGAGTGACTGCGGTGAAAACAAATGTGCTCTGACCGAGATATATTGACTTTCACAGCCAAGGGGACGGGACGCCGCTCGTCGCGAACCGAACCAATAACGCGCCAGCGCTGCCAACCACTAATCAAAGACACATGGCGAAATGGCGCTGATGTGTGGGAGCTTCAACACCAGCATAGTAAACAGTGTCTTCGCTCCGGCGCAGAAAGCAGCAAGGGCTTCTTTTCTACCGAAACCACTGACATTTTCCTGCTGCTGTTGCCGTTTTATTTTGCTTCAACGGCCCGCTCTTTTATCGTGTTATTTTCATTCGTTGTTCCATTTGTGTCCCTCATACAATTGTCCTGCACCACTGTATAATTAACAATTGTGCGGACGCCGGCTAATGGGGATCTGAATAATTCAATTCAATCAAGTTAAACTGTAAACAGAGCTACTGAAATTATATTTCCCAGTCATCTATGATCTAACCTGAATAAGAAAACCGGCGTGCGGACACGCTGCTCAGGATATGCAGGTTGTTTTTCATGAGCAAATTCTGGAGCTTCTTGGGATGATGTTCTTGGCCTCCGAGTATCCTACCCTCATTCCGGAGTAATTTGGAAAACACTTCTTAAGCTTAAGAGGGCTCCCCGAGATGGATTTTATGACCCTTAAGATGCTTCCGGGGGAGATCAGATCCAAGCGTCTCTTTTGAAACGGCGTTTGGGGAGACCGGAATGAGGGTCGCAAGCGTCGGCAACACCGTGAAAGTCTGATTGGCGAATGTGAACGAGCGGATACTTTAAATTCAACTTCCCACCAAGGTGCCCTTCAGCGAGCCACTTAATCCTCATTTGCACCAACGGAGGCGGGCCGTGGCTGCCCCGGGAGGGTCCCCGCTGGGAATGTGTGCAACTGTATGAAAGAGAGTCTGCCTGGCTCAGCGAAACCCCTCCCTGAATAAATTAGGACAGAATGGAAAGAATGGACGGGTTACTTGTTGCTGCATCGACAATGACATGGGAGACCCGTCAGCCGGCTCACAGCAGCTACAGCAGCTGATGCGTTTGCTTCCCATGTGGTCAGCAGACGGGAAAAAAAAAAAATGCCTCGGAAATCGTATTTTGCCGCGTTGAATCTTCTGTACATTTTTTTTCCCCACAAAACGCACTCGTGTTTTGCCTGATCTCTATTCTAAATGGGTAATCTGATTACAAGAGGTTGTGAGAAGGGACTCCACAGCTCGTGTTGGGTGCGACGCGCCACAGCGGCAGGTGATTATTAACTCATGCAGCTGAACTTTTCAGCCCTGTGGCCCCTTCATGCATTTTTACTTTGACGGCACCGTCCATTAACCGGACTCGCCAGATGTAACTGATGCCGAATGTACCTGTGAGATATTTGCAGGAAAATGTGTTTTATTTGTTTGCTGCAAAAATCGGACGGCTGCGAAAGGCTACGGGGATAAAAAGCTGTTCTCGGGACGCTTTGGTGCTCACAGCGCTCGATTAAGTTTCAAAGAAAGAAGAAAGAAAAACCTTCTTTTTTTTTTTTTACAGCAACTTAAAACAATTATAACTCAGTGTTCATTAACATTTGAGAAATATTTGACTGGAAACCCCAACCACAATAATTAGTAATCATGACAGAGCGTAAACTCTGAGCAAAGTGTAGCGCTGAGGCACAAATGGTGCTTCTAAATGTAAAAACAAAAGATAGATTTTTCACCAGAGTGTAACTCAGTTATATTGCTGACTGACAAAATAGGTCCATTACACAGTAAATTATTCTCTTGTGGGTTGTTTTTGCTGCCACGACGCTTGTGAGCATCTACCCACAACACACACTTGTCGTCTGTTTGGTGTCAGAGAGTATGGGTATTACTTGGGCGCTCTAGAAATATCGTGGGGTTAAAATCTTTTGACATATTGCACATATCTACCTTTTTTCAACTGCAAATTATGTGCCACAGAGACAACATCTTCGCAGTTTATACAGTGAGAGGCTAATACTTCGATATTCTGTACACTATCCGTGTAAAATATCACCACAGTAACTAGCGATACTTTACTATTTCATTTTATTGCCCCAAGCCAAACATATAGATGTTTTCTATAGCGACTTTGCATGCTGAAGAGGAATGGGCCAGGGGCTCTGGTGGAAGTCTGCGCTCTCCAAATGCTCCTCTAGCAACTCTTGTCCTGATGGGCAACAACATGAGGGAGTTTATCTCAATAGGGCGCTTGTTACCGATCTAGTTGTAAACGGTGAAGTTGCAATGAATGATAGATGTTTATCACACCGAGTCTGTCCTAACTTAACGTAGCAAATGTTTATGGCCTTGCATTGTTGCATACGTTTCTGCCGACACAGCCCTCGAGTGAAGGTCAACTCTCACCCGCGGCAACGGTTCAAAGGCGGCTGCAACCTGAACAGTTAAAGTTTATGGCTCCATAGTATGATTTGAGATGATCATATACGTCTGAGACATGCTTGGGAAAGTGTGCCAAGGGCTGTTGATGGCTTAATAAATAAATAAATAAATAAAAAGTCCCTCTAGTTTATGAACTTCACACAAGCTTGTGGAACTCTGTGAACATGATTTAATATACAATACTCATCCCAAGCACTATATCCAGCTATTATTCTCCATCTCCATCCTGCCTCAATGGGCCTCAGGCGGAGAGCTAATGTGGGTCAAAACGCTGACTGCAGAGGAGAGCCCATCCTCATTATAGTTGCCACCACCGGGACCGCCAAAGCCTTTCATGTTCGTCTTTGACCTGAAAGGTAAATACACTCCAGATACAATTTACATGTACTGCAGGCCTGCTGCACACAAGTGCCGTCTTTAGAAGTGGGGGCGCCGCGTCCGCTGGAGGGAGAGAGGACGCTTTTATTGCGAATGCCGCGCGGCTGAAGAGTGCAGACAACCTTGATCATCGATTACAGAGGTCTGATCGTTTTCATACATTCCAGGAGTCACGTGGTGCCCCAATGCCAACGCTGCGATAATCACTCTTGCCCTTTAAATTAAAACTCTCGTGTAATGGCAAAGGTTTTTGTTATGGGTTTGCGTAAATGTAAAACCTCTTAGCAATAGGCTTGCCATTCACACATGTGACGTGCCGATATGTCACAGCTTGTTCCCACATGAGCGACTGGCAGAAATTCCAGCATTATTTTTTCAGTGTGTTTAATCGTATTTGCCACAGGGGTCTTTGGCAATGACAGCTCATGTTTTGGGGCGAACAAATATGCCTACAACTAGCAGCGGGTTTTGCCATGAAACCTGCTCTCGTTTACTTTGGTTCACGACCAAATACCTTCAAAATGAATGCCGTTCCCACCAGCGGAACTTGTGCTGGTTCATCACGCAAACACCCGAAGCGAAGATGATGAACTGCCGCTCTGTGATCCGAGTCTGGCTATATGATACAAATGGCGACTTCCAGAACATCATGCCAGAATATAATCTCGGTATAGTGGTATATAAGATCACAAATGAGTAAATCTTCTAAAACTTCAAAGGAAACCTTGATATTCCTTCTTTTTTCCTCATCTGCAGTAAATAATGAAGCTGAACCTCCAATTGAAGCAGTTGTGTCGTTTAATTTTGCAAAAAGAGAAAGCAAACAGACAGGACCTCAGTGTAAATGAGACGTATCGCATTGTTGGGCGTTTCATTAATCCAACAGGAAACAAACTCTCCGTGGGTCTATTTTAATTTCCAAGGCAAAAAAAAAAGAAGCTGTGTTTGAAATTCAGTGTTGATAAACAACTGGGCTCCACCTTTGGCTCGTTTCCCGACCATTCCTAAGCTTCCTGTAATGCGAAAATGTGGGGCCGGTACCGTCGCAGCAAATCCATATGCGATGCAGAATAATAATGAAGAGAAACTGCTTGAAAAAAAAAATGCAATTATTCTCTAAAAAAAAAATGAATGCTCGGTGCCCATAATGAGATACCATTTTAATAAGCACATGTGTTGAACAACAAAGCGAGCGCTATTGTTCATTTGCCTGCTGTTGACATCAAGGCAGCGTATGAACCCAAATGGATCCTGCTGGGCTGGTGTGTGCGTGTGTGAGAGTGTGTGTGTGTGTGTGTGCGCGTGTGTCAGCAGGAAACTATTGATGAGGTGTCACTTATTCGAGTGATTCGTTGCTTTAAATTATTAAATTTTTTTTAATTTGATTTTGCCGAACTGAACATGATGAATATTCACGGCAGTGAACAGTGAGCGAGTCAATAGCTGCCGTGAAGTGATTTATCTCTGAATAATGAGAGGAAAACTGACTTGTGCTATGATTTATGGAACACTGCGCGAACAATAAGAGCTTGGAAAACAAAACAATATCTTTGGAAACATGGCTCTAACTGTGCTGCGTTTGACACATTTCTAAAACCTTTTCATGAGGGTTTTGTTTAATTTCTTTTTTTTTCTTTTTTCTTTTTTTTTTAATACTAGGCCTTAGAAATGCTGTCCACATCTGCAGTTGTTTTTTTTTCCTGCAAGTTGTTCAGGATTTGTCTTCGCTGGAAGTGGCAAAAGAACAACAACCAACCCTTGTGTTTAAGTGACAGACGCCCTCTAGTGGCCACAGTATTTTTGACCACAGGAGTGGAGGAAATCAAATGACCTATGGACGCGATGAGCAGGTTTGAGTCCGGGGGCAGGAGGGAGGGGAGATCATTTTGAGTGGTGTTGCACTTGGAAAGCGGAATTTATTTTCCCGTTTGCAGCTTTTTTAACAGAGGTTGCAGCTTTGCAGCGTGAGTCCAGATGTGGCCCAAACTCGACCAGCTAAATGGCCCGGAAAGGCCTGTTGTGGGACGCAATTTTTCTTTTTCCTCTTCTGCCTCTCAGGAAGATTTTTTTTAGTGTCTTGGAGCGGGGAAACATCCGAACCCCAAAGCTTACCCACAGGGGTCCCCCAAGGATCAGTGCTCCGTCCTCTCCTCTTCCCAGCGTACACCACCTCACTTGGGCCAAAAATCCGCAATGCTGATGACACCCAACTCTTTCTGTCATCCCCCCCCCAACGCCCGGATCTCCTCATGCTTTGCCAACATCTCAACGTGGATGAAAGAGCCCCACCTGCAACTCAACCTGAAACTAACACCCAGCTTGAGTCAGCCCAACTGACACCCACGAAGTCTGCCAGAAACTTGGGTGTCATGATTGATGACCAACTAACCTCCAAGGTTCACGCGGCCTCTGTTGCTCGATTATGTCGATTAGCTCGGAACAACATGGGGAAGATCAAACCCTCCCTGCCCTAACATGCAGTACAACTCCTGGTCCAGGCTCCCACCATCCACGTTCAAACCCCTGCAGATGATCCGGAACCCAGTGGCGCTTCTTGGTCTTCAACCAACCCAGAACAGCACACACCACCCCGCTGTTCGCTTCGCTCCACTGGCTTCCAGTTGCTGCCTGCATCAAATTCAAAACCCTGACACTCGCCCACAAAACCGCAACCACAAAAAAAAAAAAAAAAAAAAAAATCTTCTCACCTGAACTACCTCATTCAGGTCTGCAAATTGTATATTGTACATTTTGAATGTTTGCGCTGGTACTGGAGTTGCTTTTAAATCTCACTGTACATCTGTATAGCCACAATAAAGGCATTCCATTCTGTCCTATTCAACTCCCTCCTGCCTACGCTTGGCGAATAAAAGGAGACTGTCACACAGCCTCCACAATAAGGCCCGGGGTCACCAGTTCAAACTCTTCTCCTCAGCGGCTCCCCGCTCGTGGAGAGAGCTACCAAACTCTGCTGGATCTGCTGAGTGCCTCTCGGTATTCAATAACGGACTGAAAACCCAGCTGTTTTCTGAACCCTTCCGCAATTAAAATAATAATAATAATAATAATTTTTTCAGACTTGAACCTGGCTTCAGGGCATGTGCTGGCGCTGTTCTCTCCTAACTAGACCCCCGCTTGCATTGTTGAGCCCTCACATGTGAGTCGCCCTGGATAAAAGCGTTTGCTAAACGAACCGCGGAATTGTAAAGTTGTTAACACGTCCGTCTAGGGAGCTGCACTTAGTCCGGCTACGTGGATGGTGGGAAACAAACATGCTGCTAGCTCGTGCTTGCGACCCGGCTAACGTAGCTAACTCGATGCTGGCGTTGGCGAAGTTGTCTTTTAGGTCAAATCTAAAAAAAAACCAACAACAACAACAACAACAAAAAAAGCCTGCCAACAACACATCGACTCTCCGCTCGCGTGAGGGCTGCCGCGCATTTTAGTGGAGCGCTGAAATGCAATCTCCTGACCAGAATTAAAGTTGACGCATGGATTTAGACTCAGAGGAAAATGGTAATGGAGTTCATGGAGCAAGCTGTGGAATCATTAGCGGGTAAACAGCATTTCTTCAAGAAGAAAGCGAATCTTCTTGCTTCCAGCTGGGAGTTTTACCGGCCGCATCGCTGCCTGGTTCGACGCGTTTACTTATTCATCAAGGTAGAGGGGGCCAGCGCGTTGCACAGACTACAGCAGTTACCCTCTTCCTGCTGCTGGACAAGAGGGGCGAACCCAAATCAAAAATGCATGAGAGCACAGGCATAGCTGCAAAAAAAAAAAAAAAAAAAAAAAGAACTCCATGCGTCCATGCTTCATGTTTGGTTGACAGCGTGCGGAGTTGACGCAACTCCCCCGGCGAGGCGAGGAGAGAAGTCCGTGATGCAAAGTCGTCCCGCAATCTCTTTCTGATTAATTTTGCACCAGCATTATCCTGCAGGTTCGCGGGGCACAAGAGGGAGAGAAGGCACCGGCACAACATTCTCGAAGAATGTCTTTTGCGAGGAACGGGTGGGGGGGGGGGACGTGGAGCAAAAAAATGAACATTTCACATTACGGCAAAAGGGATCAGTCACCTCTCGAAACCAGACTGAGGTGGCGACTTGACAGGCGCTGATCTTAATCGTCTTTCCCCCCAACATTTCTGCTGCTTTTCTGTCTTATGTGACAGATTAACTGCATCCATTTTGCCACTTTTACTATCGGAAACAGCTTTCAGACCGACAACTGTAGCAACCGCTACATGCAGCCCTACTTGAGGCATCCGGTGCTGTGTACATAGATATGCATGCGGTGGACTAAATGGTTCAATGGACAAATGGTTCAAATCCATGATAAAATGGGAATGAAAGGGTTGAAAATGTTTTCTGTGAGAGCACCGACTTCTTTCTTTCGTGGCTGAGCGAAGGTGACGAGGTGACGCAAGTTTCGGCTCGAGTTTGGCATCGGTGAGGCGGATGTAAAAATGTAATCTGATGTAATGTTTTTGAAAAACGAATGATTGTTAAAGATCAAATGACATTAAGCACCAGCTGACTTTTTTTTTTTTTTTTTTTTTTTTAACCATCATGAGGTCCTCAGCGTGAACGACCTTTTTACAACGCCGCAATCATCGTCCCACCAATGCAGTTATGTGCTGTGTTCAAGGACAGTCCAGTGACATGTGGCTGTGGGGTGGCGGGTGGTGGGTGGCGGGTGTGTGTGTGTGTGTGTGTTTGGGTAGGGGGGGCCGGGGGAGGGTGGGGGGGGGGGGGCGCAAACATCTGCTTACAGCTTAGTGATTTTGCCTCCAGAAGTTCTTACAAATCCAATCCGTAACCTTTTGCAGCTTCCACCAGTGATTTATACGGACGCAGCTTTAATTCAAGGAAGCTCTTTCCATGTGCTGTCCCACCAAGTGCCCAAGGTCTGTTTTTTTTTGTTTGTTTTTTGCAAGTGTACAAGGATGGATTTGCTGCCGAGTTTGGAGCTTAAAAATAATCAAATTTGTACAGGAGCAGAGATGGCCACAGGTGACTACACGCAACGCTAAGAGTAGTGCCACAATAGAAGTTTTTCAACTCAAGGTGCAACTATGAACGCGGGCCTTCACAATGACAAGACGCTTGAAAATGGCGCCGTAAATGGCCAGCTGCTTTCCGTGCTGATGTCCCTCAAACTGCGTTATTACCGTCTCCCGTGACCCCTGTTATCTACTCCATGCTGCCATTTTGAGAGATAATGTATCTCAAGTGACTTCCTGGTTCAACATGAATAAATAAATAGGCCCGCTGCCCACACCGGGGGCCCCGCCCCCACTCCTCCCTCACACTGTCACAGCAGCGATGTTGCAGGGTCGCAATCGGCGGTGACTCTGCAATCGTTGTCAGACCGGGCAAATTTGAGTTTTTGTGGCACTCGCGCCGCGTGACAACCTCGCGGAATTGCAGCGCCCCAATGCAAAAGGCAGGCAACTTAAAATGTGCAGACGCGACCGCGCCATCTGTGCCGCTCGTGTATTGGGAAATATCAGGAAAATAAAGCGAAGCCGCAGCGGCGACGCTACTGGCTCCCTTTCTTGTTTTCCTCAGATTCTAATGGCTGCTTGTAAGGGCAGCATCAGCTGGTGTTTTCTGTATCATTTCACATCCTGCTTCGAGGAGCCGGTTCGATAATAAATACGGTGACTCATGGCGGCAGCCGCATTCTGGGGAAGGGAAGAATTGTTATGTCACAATTTTGATCGACATCGCTCCGAAACCACCAGCAGCATCTCACAGGAAGCTTATGAATCAGCGCTGAGGCTGGAGCTCAGCTGCTTGGATGGAGGAACTCCAGCAAAGACGCGACGGTACACCCAAGAAGCCAGGCAGAACTAAACGCACTGATTGACAGGTATTTTGTTTTGACCTTAATAACTTTTATTAAATTAGAGCTACTGCAACAAATGACTGTTGTTCCGCCAATTAGGTACTCCAATAAACAGGCCCGTCAGAAACATATTCATTGTGACTTTCATGCATTCACGTTTCGTCACGGTGATGATGGACACCGTGACAGACAAAATTAGTTGCTTTGTGCCACGCATGTATGCGCACACGACAAGGAGAATTGAAGCTATATTTAAAGGTAACGCAAACGTGACATTCCTGAGTGCCTGATCACTTTGATAGGCAGCAACTGGTGAAGTAATTCAATTACTTTTGAGAAAAGCAACCTGAACTACGTTTCACACTCCACACTAAATGTATAAAACCCTAATTTCCTCTATGTGACCCTATATTCCGTCCTGGGAGAAGGGTCCTCCTCCTCTGCGGCTCCTCCTGATGTTTGTTCTCCTTTTTTTCCCCCCCTGTTAAAAGGATTTTTAGTTTTTCCCCCACTCGAATCGAGAGGATAAGGACAGAGGGCGGTGCTCGCCGTGCAGATCGTAAAGCCCACTGAGGCAGCGCAGGGCCATATAAATGAAACTGACTTGACTTGATACCGTTGTCAAAATTCCTAATGCGCGCTCGGCCGTATTGATCAAAACACCATAAAGACAAGATATTCACGGCTCTTATAAAAACCCGCTTACACCTTTCGATGTTATGCTGATTTGGAGCCGAGGCGATCAGCCGGTTCGTCGGCGGGCCTGCGGCGATTATTTTCGCCGCCTTTGAAACTTTTATTGGAAAGAAACCACTTAGCGGCCGCGCTGATTTGTGTCCCCCGTCCATCTAACAGCGAGGATGCGTCTCCGCTCACAAGACCCGACACCGGTGTTTTACGGTGAACGAGGCGGGTCCCTATAAAACACTTGAACGTTTCCGCTAATTGCAACATTGTGCTCCTTGCTTCAAGGTAACAATCAAGCCGTCGCACTGTCATTTGCCCCCTTTTAAAATTGTTATGTTTTTTTTGTTTTTTTAACTGCTTTGTCGCTCAAGCACTCGTAGTAAGTGCTCCGCCACCGAGCACTCTCGCTGATTGACGCCATGTGTCACGGATGTCTATTTGAGGCAGGATTCAAACAGCTTGTCTGATTATTATGAAGTGTTTAGGATGAGTGGTGGGACATGATGACTGACTCAGACACCTCCTTGTTTTGTTTTTTTGTTTTTTGTTTTTTTTTTTTCCTTCTTCCCCCCTCAGGTCCTCGTGACATCAACGCTGCGCTGGGTGAGAAGAGGGGGATAGAAGGCGGGTGGTGTCATGTTGGAAGTGGTGGTGGTGGTGTGTGTGGGTGGTGTGTGGAGGCGTCGCGGGTGGGAGTGGGGTGGAGGGGAGGGGGGCATTTTCAGAGAAAAACATGGTTGTCTTGAAAACATTGAAAGCCTGAGAGTATTTTCTGCTCGCATGGATGTATCCAGGGAGAGTCGACTGGCTCGTGTTTGCAGAGACGCTCGGCTCTGACATCGTTAGCAGCAAACATTTCAAAGCCTTAAAAGGCACAACTCCTCTAAAAGTTGGCCTTCTCTGGCATGCTGCATTTAGCCAGGGTTCAGCTCTATTTAGCGCCACCGGCTGCATCAAAAATGACGAACATTAACTCCATGTTAATCGCGTCATTTCAACTAATCTACGAAATGTGGAAGAAAAAAAAAGTTTGTCCATCTAAAAAAACGATAGAAATGAAACTGCGATCCTTGATGTCGGAGGATTGTTCCATTTTCATAAAAGCGGAAGAGGAAACGGAAAGAAATGGAGGAGACGTCAATTGAAAGCAACTATTAGAAAACATTATTCAGACAAAGGAGTAGACGTGGGAACGGTGCATTGAGCAGAATGAAATGCAAAGCCTTCAAAGCTGCACCGAAACCTTCTCGGCTTCCACCACTGGACGCTGATCTACTCGCAGATTTGCCCCACTCGCGTCGCGCTCAAGGACACTTCACTTGTAATGAGACGCTGGAGGGTTCATCAGTCTGGCTTAAGTCCTGCCGGGGCGGAAATATTCGCTACGTGACACAGATCTTGGGACTTTTCGCGGCTTTGGCGCAAGAAGCACAGGAAGTGTTGCCTTCACATGGTTCCTCCATGAGAGGGATTGTCGCGCATATACCTGAGGCCTGAATGCAAAAATGTGCCCAGGAGCAAGCATGGAGGACAAGGTCTCGAGCAGCCCGTGGCAAAGTCACAATTACGAGAGAGAATTCGGGTTACACGAATAAAGATGTTTACACATGCCTCCAAGACATAATCCGGGGCTAAATCCCCGAGACACAAAATTGCAAGATTTATGAACGGATGATTATGTGTCGGGGTTGTCCTTTCATCAGTCCATCCCGTTCTTGCGAATGCAAATATTTCTGAAAGGCCTGAAGGGAGAGTCTTCAGAATATGGCACACATGTCAACTCAGGCTCAAGGGGGGAAAACGATTAGAGGTTTTTGAGGTCAGAGGCCAAAGATTAAGGTCAGCATGACCTCGAATCCGCCCTTGCTCTGTGACCCCCAACATCTCAGAAGCGCATGGGGGGAAAAGTCTTTAAACCTGGCACACGTGTTCACTCAGGCTTCTGATTAGATTTTGAGGGGCGGGGTTCAAAGGTCAGTGCCGCAGGACCGCACAAAATGCACATTTTGGCTGCAGCTCTCAAATTTGTGTGCTGATTACAACTAATTTCCACACGAATGTTGCAAAGGGGTTAAAATGATAGCACATGTCATGACATTTTGCACCTAAAAGGTCAAAGGTCAGCTTTGAGGAGGGTCATCCCATTCTTGTGAGAACGTATGGAATGCCAGAGGGTATTTTTTTTTACCATTGTGGCACAAATGCCAATCCAGGCTCAAGGAGGAGCTGATTACAGTTTTTTTTGGGGGGGTGGGGGAGGTCAAGACCGTTGTGACATCACAAGGCGTGCATTTGGATACAAGTCATCTGCTATTTATGACAGCATTTGAAGTGATGATGTGGACTCCCACAGCTTTGCTGTCATTTTGCCGAAGATTTCCATAAACAGTTGATCCTGTGCAGACGCAATTCAACAGCGCACACTCAAGCAAATAGTTCTCAACCCAAACAGCAGGTGGCGATAATGCACTCGAACTTGAATGCTAACCACCGACACATTCACAGACGAAGAAGAGGCAGCGGCAGGAGTGGGGTCTTTTGGCTCCTCCTCGAGTTTTTTGTTGTTGTTGCATATGTTCATTTATTACCAAATGATACGACCAAATGCACATAATATCAAATTATTATTTATACTTTAGAGATCTTGGGTTCTTTTGTTGAAACGGCTCCAAGAAGCGTCCGGACAGAACACCGGGTCTCAGGCGCAGAATTTATCATGATCATATGCAGAGAAAATACCCAGCTGGCGGCTCTGTCACGCAGGTTGATAGACGACGAGAAGAGGCCCCGAGTATTGTGCTGCAAGTTCATCACACCCACTGTGGCTCACCCAATGACATCATCTTCAAAGACGTCTTAATTAGACCCAGCGATAATGACATTATACAGCGGTATGCAATGGTCATGCTTTGACCAGTTATAGCATAGCCAAGATTGGCATTGAAAATAAGGGCGGACTCTACGTGTGCAGTAGTAACAGCAGGCGAGTCTTTAACTAGTGGAGGTAAGTTTGAAGTGCTTCTTGTCCCAATGCATGTGTGTCAAGGCTGGCGTACTGGAGTTGAAACAGATATTGTAAAGTCGGCGAAGCTAACCAAGGCTGATCGCTAAACGGTATGCACATGGCGAGCCAGCCAGAAACAGTTATACCGTTTCACTGTCGCTTAAAAGAAAAATTTTTTTCGGTTTGAATAGGCATGAAGCAGTGCCGGTGTTGTACAAGGCCGTTTCAAGCAAGGCCGTCAACTTTCAGTGCCGATTCGGCTTAACGGTGGCGGCCGGTCTGTCATAGATTTGGAGAGAAATAAAAAATATTGTTTCCCGCACATTCGCGCTAGCATGTCCTGGGGTTCAGTTTGCGGCCAGATGCTAACAAGAAAACTTCGAAATGCTTTCCCCAGATTGTTGCGATCGCCATGTTTGGGTTTTGCCTCACCGGTCGAGGGTGAGCACACGGGTCCGGTGCGCCACCTGCCACATGCATTCGGTTGAAGTACCTCTAGGATTCTGCCTTCAACAGCCGATGTAAATTGCGCTTTTCAAAATCTGCAAAAAATATACATATATTGATCAGCCCAACGCTTCTGTCTTAACCAACGCATGACTGACTTGCCCATTCGGAATCTCATAGTGATGGTGGAATAGATCCCCCGGAGGCCGCTCTGCAAAGTGCAGGTTACAGTTTTTTCAACCAACCGCAGATTACTGCAGTGTTCGGACCGATTTTGCATTAAATGACATTTCAAGAACCTGATTTCAAAAATCTGGCTTAGATGTGACACCGAGGCGTATCAGTGTCGCAGTTTTAGCTTGTGCATCTCCACCGACAGATGGAAGAACTTCCCACAGCTCAGGGGCACAACAGTGCAGACCAGAGTGGGCCGCCGGGTATGCGATTCAAATTCATACTCTCACAAATGTCAAATACACGTGTTGTGTAGCATAGTGGAAACGGCATATATTTCTTTTTCCTTGTTTTAGACATTTCCCGATCACGAGCTGGCGGCGCCGTCACGTGCCACCAAATCGAAAACTGAGATGCTGGATACATGCTGAAATGGCGCGCTCCACCATTTTCAGTGAGGTCAAGGCGAGTATTTGCCCTCAGATGAATCCAAAATAAAGAACAAGTTTGTCTTGTTCTTAGGTGTTACTGCAGGGGAGCTGCAAAAGAGAGCTTTTTTGCACTTTGAAGCTGCGGAGCATCTTAATGCTGCAGGGTTGGCAGACGAAATAATAAGCATCCTTGAAAATTGCGGGCTTGAATATAGGGACAATTCGGTGGGAAGAGCTTGTGATGGAGCATCCGTCACGACCGGCCAGAACTCCGGAGTTCGGGCTCGTGTCGAAGAAGCGGCAAAACGGGCCCTTTACATATACTGTAATGCCCACTGCCTTAATCCAGCTCTTGTGGGAACGGTTAAAGCTGTTCCAGAAGTGGTGTGCTCCTTTTCCCTCGTGCAAAGACGGTGGGCCTTTCAATATGAGTCTTGTAAAGCAGTTCTTGATAGCCTGCACATGTCAGTGTTCAAGAAGGAATGGTTGAAGAAAAGAACGGTGATGGGTCAGTTGATTCGAGGCCTGCTTGCCCAAATGGAATTCCAGTTTGTAGGGCTTCTAGTTACCTTGACTCTGACTTGGTGAGGAAAGATGCCTCTCAGGTGCCCTGCAGCCTCCTAATCTGGATTTAGGTTTTAGCCGTTGAGTTGAAGTTCTCGTCTAGACTCTTAGGGACTGCAGGTCTGAGCACACTTTGAAGAGCTGCGGAAAAAAAAAGTCACCCAGACGGGCGAACAGTGCAATATCGAGACAACCTGCTCCCAAAAGAAAGAAAATACCTGGACATGCTGTCATGAGCCAGCTCGGTGGGCGTCCTGAGCAAAAGAAGTACGGTTTTCTCGCGGGGTTCTTTCACCCCGTCCTTGACCACCTGCTCGATGAGATCAACAGGCCGTTTTTTAAACCGAACTTTCGAGTGGTGAGGGGCATTCGGGCGCCGAATCCCACACATGCTGCTTTTTGTGACGAGGCGGCTCTGTTGCCTTGTGCATCTATTTATGGGAGCAACACTGAAGACACGAGACATGAGTTACATCCGCTAAAAAGAGTCCTCGAGAGGAAAAAGCCGAGCGGACCCAGAAAAAAAAAAAAAACCCATCTAGCACAGGATTAACCACATCCATTGAGCCCCCACCGTGAAGGCCTTTCATGAGGTCTTTAGATTGTGTAAAATAGCAGTCACCGTCCCTGTGAGTGCAGCCACCTGCGAAAGGAGCTTCTCAGTGCTGATGAAGCCGCGGACGATGAAAGAACCCGGGTGGTTTGAGCGTGGAGTCTAAACGAGCCACCCCCCCCCCCCGACATGGATGAATTAAATGTGTTTGCTCTAAATCACACTAATCCGAGAATATGGCACGTGTACGTTTGTTTGACACGAGCGGGTCCCGTGATGCGGTCACGGCATTTGTAACCGAGTTTGAAAATGCCATTTTGACAATCATTTACATGACACACTGAGTCCCAGAACACAACTTTGTAGGCTTGATAAAAGTGCATTTTTATCACCAATTAAAAAAGGCACAACTCTGACAGTCGTTTCTGATCTTTTTTTTTTCTTCTTTTTTTTCGTCAGCTAAATAAGTTAAAAAGCTTATTATTACTTCATGATGTACTTCTGCATAGCGGCGACTGTAGTTCTTGTGCCACCGCTGCGTGAGCAATGGTCTCAGCCTGGCCAGCTCATAAAAATTTTTCTGGCCCCGCCTCTGGATGTGGTCACATTTTTCTACCCTTGCAGGCAGCGCAATCCATTCAAAGTCTTTGCCGCATATGTTATGGACAGAAATACATAAAACCTGCAACGCGCCCGGTTCGCCGTACAACCGCGGGACAGTAATTACGGTTTTTGTATTTGCTACGAAGTGATGCGGAGGCTCAGTGAGGCGATGGCAAACAAATGACTTTGCAACTCGTGAGTCATGTTTTCCTTTTTGTGTGTGTTTTTTCTTTAAATACTTCCTCCACATTTCGATGCTCAGGATGAACGGAAACGCCGCGCAGCTGCATCAGCGGAGCGGCGGGCGTCACGCTAGCGAGGCAGGACCTTTGCGGAAGACGTCTCGTCTGGCGAGCGAGACGGAGCCGCCGCCGTCTCATGACCACATCTCCAGGATATGAGCGCCGCAAACTGACCACAGCGACAAGGAGCCGGGCTCATTGATATGGGAGCCGGAGCGCGGCTGTCATGACAGTACTCCATCACAGACACCTTGCCGGTGGCCTCAAGTCTGAGGGACACAACGCTAGTGGGGGGCGGTGGGGG